>OZ030007.1:164758932-165021432 GCA_964023405.1 Apodemus agrarius | reverse complement strand
CATCTGGGTTCTTTCCAGCTTCTGGCTATTATAGATAAGGTTGCTATGAACACAGTGGAGCATGTGTCCTTATTAAATTATGGAGAATCCTCTAGGTATATGCCCAGGTGTGATATAGCAGGTTTCTCTAGCAGCACTATGCCCAATTTTCTGAGGAACCTCCAAACTGATTTCCAGAGTGGTTGTACCAGATTGCTATCCAACCAACAAACAGTGCAGGAGTGTTCCTCTTTCTACACATCCTCGTCAATACCTGCTCTCTCCTGAGTTTTTGATCTTAGCCATTCTGACTGGTGTGAGGTGAAATCTCAGGGTTGTTCTGATTTTAATTTACCTGATGAATAAGAACATGTTGAACATTTCTATATTCCTTAGTTGAAAATTTTTGTTTACCTCTGTACCCAATTTTTTAATAGAGTTATTTAGTTCTCTTGGGTCTAACTTCTTGAGTTCTTCCTATATATTTGATATTAGCCCTCCATGTAATGTAGGGTTGGTAAAGATCTTTCCCCAATTTATTGATTGCTGTTTTGTCCTATTTATAGTATCTTTTGCCTTACAGAAAATGTGTAATTTTATGAGGACCCATTTGTGAGTTCTTGGTCTTAAAGCAAAAGCTGTTGGTGTTCTGTTCAGGAAATTTTCCCCTTTGCCCATGTACTAAATGATCTTCCCTAGTTACTTTCCCATTAGTTTCAGTATATCTGATTTTATGTGGAGGTCCTTGATCCACTTGGACTTGAGCTTTGTACAAGGAGATAAGAATGGATCCATTTGCATTCTTCTGGATACTAGCCACCAGTTAAATCAGCAGCATTTGTTGAAAAGGCTATCTTATGTACACTGGATGTTTTCAGCTCCTTTGTCAAAGATCAAGTGACCATAGGTGTGTGGGTTCATTTCTGGGTCTTTAATTCTACTCCATTGATCTACCTGCCTGTCACTGTACCAATACCTTGCAGTTTATAACACTATTGCTCTGTAGTACTGCTTGAGGTTTGGGATGGTGATTTCCACAGTTCTTTTATTCTTGAGAGTAGTTTTCACTATCCTGGGTTTTGTGTGTGTGTGTGTGTGTGATTCCAGATGATTTTGATAATTGCTCTTTTAAACTCTATGAAAAATTAAGTTGGAATTTTGATGGGGATTGCATTGAATCTGTAGGTTGCTTTTGGTAAGATATCCATTTTTAGTGTATTAATCCTGCCAATCCATGAGCATAGGAGATCATTCCATCTCCTGAGGTCTTTGATTTTTTTCTTCAGAGACTTGAAGTTCTTGACAGATATTTCACTTTGCTTAGAGTCACATCAAGATACTTTGTCTTGTTTGTGACTATTGTGAAGGGTAATAACTCCCTAATATCTTTCTCAGCCTGTTTATCCTTTGAGTAAAGGAAGGCTACTGATTTGAGTTAACTTTATATCTGCCACTTTGCTGAAGTTGTTTATCAGCTCTAGGAGTTCTCTGGTGTTTTTTGGCTGACTTAAGTACACTATCATACCATCTGCAAATAGTGATAATTTAAATCCTTCCTTCCAAATTTGTACCCCTTTTACCTCCTTTTGTTGACTAATTGCTTTAGCTAGAACTTCAAGTACTATATGAAATAGACATGACGAGAGAGGGCAGCCTTGTCTAGTCCCTGATTTTAGTGGGATTGCTTCAAGTTTCTCTCTATTTAGTTTGATTTTGGCTATTGACTTGCTGTACATTGCTTTTAGTTATGGGCCTTGAATTCCTGATCTTTTCAAGACTTTAATCATGAAAGGATGTTAAATTTTGTTAAATGCTTCTTCAGCACCCAATGAAATGATCATGTGTTTTTTTTTCCCTTGAGATTGTTTATGTAGTGGATTACATTGATGGATTTCCATTGAACTATCCCTGCATCCCTGAGATGAAGCTTACTTGATTGTGGTGAATGATTGTTTTAATGTGTTCTTGAATTAGGTTGGCAAGAATTTTATTTTCAGTATTTTTGCATTGATATTCATAAGGGAAATTGATCTGAAGTTCTTTCTCTGTTGGATCTTTGTCTGGTCTTGGTATCAGTGTTTCTGTGGCTTCATAGAACGAGTTAGGGTAGTATTCCTTCTGTTTCTATTTTGGAATAGTTTGAAGAGTATTAGTGTTAATTCTTATTTGAAGTTCTGATAGAATTCTACACTAAAACCATCTGGTCTTGAGCTTTTGTTGATTGGGAGAATTTCAATGACTACTTCTATTTATTTAGGGGTTATGGGACAGTTTAGATGGTCTATCTGATCCTGATTTAACATTAGTATTGGGTATATGTCTAGAAATTTGTCCATTTCATCCAGATTTTCCAGTTGTGTTGAGTATAGGCTCTTGTAGTAGGATCTGATGATGTTTGATTTTCCTCAGTTCCTGTTGTTATATCTCTCTTTTCTTTTCTGATTTTGTTGATTTGGATACTGTCTCTGTGCCCTCTTGTTAGTCTAAGTGTTTATCTATCTTGTTGATTTTCTCAAAGAGCCAGCTCCTGGTTTTGTTGATTCTTTGTTTAGTTCTTTTTGTTTCTACTTCTTTGATTTCAGGCCCAAGTTTGATGATTTCCTGCTGTCTACTACTCTTGGATATATTAAATTCTTTCCATTCTAGAGGTTTCAGGTGTGCTGTTAAGCTGCTAGTGTATGCTCTCTCCAGTTTCTTTTTGGAGGCAATCAGAGATATGAGTTTTCCTTTTAGCACAGCTTTCATTGTGTCCCATAAATTTGGGTATGTTGTGCCTTCATTTTCATTAAAATCTAAAAAAGGTTTTGATTTCTTTCCTTATTTCTTCCTTGACCAAGGTTTCATCGAGTAGAACATTGTTCAGCTTCCATTTTTATGTGATCTTTCTGTTGTTTTTGTTGCTATTGAAGACCACCCTTATTTCATAGTGATCTGATAGGAGGCATGGGATTATTTCAATCTTCTTATATCTGTTGAGGTCTGTTTTGTGACCAATTATATGGTCAATTTTGCAGAAGATACCATGAGATTCTGAGAAGAAGATATATTCTTTTGATTTAGGATGAAATGTTCTATAGATATCTGTTAAGTCCATTTGATCCATAACTTCTGTTAGTTTCACTGTGTCTCTGTTTAATTTGTGTTTGCCTGATAAGAGTTGGGTATTGTAGTCACCCATAATTATTGTGTGAGGTGTAATGTCTGCTTTGAGCTTTAGTAAAGTTTCTGTTACAAATGTGGGTGCCCTTGCATTTGGAGCACAGATGTTCAGAATTGAGAGTTCTTCTTTGTAGAAGTTTCCTTTGATGAGTATGAAATGTCCTTCTGTGTCTTTTTTGATGACTTTTGGTTGAAAGTCAATTTTATTTGATCTTAGAATGACTACTCCAGCTTGTTGCCTGGGGCCATTTGCTTGGAAAATTGTTTTCCAGCCTTTTACTCTGAGGTAGTATTTGCCTTTAGACATTGAGGTGCATTTCCATTTTGCAGAAAAATGCTGGGTTCTGTTTATGTATCCAGTCTGTTAGTAAATGTCTTTTATTGAGTCCATTGATATTAAGAAATAATAAGAAATAGTGATTATTGCTTCCTGTTATTTTTTTATGTTATTTTTATGTTTGTGTGGTTATATTCTCTTGGTTTTGTTGAAAGAAGATTACTTTCTTGCTTTTTCTGGTGTCCATGTATTATTGTTTTCCATCTATTATCCTTTGTATGGCTGAATTTTTGGAAAGATATTATTTAAATTTGGTTTTATCATAGAATGTCTTGATTTCTCCATCTATAGTGATTGAGAGTTTTGTTGGGTATAGTAGTCTGGGCTGGCATTTTTGTTCTCTTAGGGTATGTATGACATCTGCCCACTGCCCAGAATCTTCTAGCTTTCATAATTTCTGATGAGAAGTCTGGTGTAATTCTGATAGATTTTCCTTTATATATTACTTGACCTTTTCCCCATACTGCTTTTAATATTCTTTCTTTGTTTAGTGCATTTGGTGTTTTGATTATTATGTGACAGGAGGAATTTCTGTTCTGGTCCATTCTGTTTGGAGTTCTGTAGGCTTCTTTTATGTTTTTTGGCATTTCTTTCTTTAGTTTAGTGAAGTTTTCTTCTATAGTTTTGTTGAAGATATTTACTGGTCATTATTATGTACATCCTTACTCTCTTCTATACTTATCATTCTTAGGTTTGGTCTTCTTGTTGTGTCCTGGATTTCCTGGATGTTTTGGTTTACAAACTTTTTGCATTTTGAATTTTCTTTGACTGTTGATTCAATGTTTTCTATGGAATCTTCATCATCCAATATTCTTCTATCTCTTGTATTATGTTGTTGATGCTTGCATCTATGATTGCTGAATTCTTTCCAAGGTTTTCTATCACCAGAGATGTCTCACTTTGCAATTTCTTTATTGTTTCTACTTTTAATTTTAGATCCTGGATAATTTTGTTCAGTTCTTTGACTTGTTTGTTTGTTTTTTCCTGAAATTCTTTAAGTGATTTTTGTGTTTCTCTTTAAGTGTTTCTACCTGTTTATTCATGTTCTCCTGTGTCTCTTTTAGGGATTCTTGTGTTTCCTCTTTAAGGACTTCTACCTGTTGACCCATATTCTCCTGTATTTCTTTAAGGGAATTATTTATGTCCTTCTATCAGCAGCATGAGATATGATTTTAAATCCAGCTCTTGCTTTTCTGATGCAATGCGGTTTCCAGGATTTGCTGTTTTGGGAGAACTGCATTCTGATGGTGCCATGTTGCCTTGGTTTAGTTGGTAATGGCCTTGCATTTGCCTTTGACCATCTAGTTATCTCTGGTCTTAGCTGGTCTTGCTGTCTCTGACTGTGGCTTCTCTGTCCTGTAAACCTGTGTATCTATACTCCTGGGATTCTCATTCTCTCAAATGCCCTGTATACAGCTGGTTCTCCAGGAAATATCAGAAGATGGGGTCTTCCCTGTGGCAGACCTGGCAAGGGTCAAATGCCCTGTGTACTGCTGGTTCTCTAGAAAGTGTCAGGAGATGGGGGCCTTCCCTGTGTCAGAACTGGCAGGGGTCTATCACAGTAGAAGGAATGGGGCAGGCGGCAGCAGCAGGAGGGGTAGACAGAATGTTCTGTTTCCTCTCTAAGGGCTTCTACCTGTTGAGCCATGGTCTCTATTTCTTTATGAGATTTTTGTGTTTCCTTTTTAAGGGTTTCTATCTGTTTACTTATATTCTTCTGTATTTCTTTAAGGGAGTTATTTATGTCCTTCTTGAAGTCCTTTATCAGCATCATGAGTTGTGATTTTAAATCCAGTTCTTTCCTTTCCCATGTGTTGGTGTATCCAGGACTTGTTGTGGGAGAACTTGGTTTAGATGGTGCCATGTTGCCTTGGTTTCTGTTGGTAATGTTCTTGCATTTGCCTTTTGCCATCTGGTTATCTCTAGTGTTAGCTGGCATTGCTGTCTCTGACTGTGGGTTATCTGTCCTGCAAGCCTTTGTATCTGTGTTCCTGGGAGACCTGTTATCTCTGTGTACACAGGTATGTAGGCACTTCTATGAGACCAATTCTCTTCTGGTTGTGTTTGGGTATGTACCTTTTTGGCCCTGATCAGCTCTGGTGTGGATGAAACTAGGAAGACTCCCAGGTTCTTCCTATGCTCTTATGTCCTCAGATTTCTGGTTGTTTCCTCTGAGCAGCAGAGGTGGTCCTACCTATGCTGTTTGGCCTTTCTGCACTCCTGGGTGTTTAGCTACCTCCCTGTGCCACTTGGATTTGGCTTGTTGTGGCAGAGGGTGGTTCCAAGCAGGAGACAGGAACCAGAAGCCTCCTGTCTGGGGAGTGTTTTCTATTAGTAATTGAATAGTCTGATCTTGCTTTGGTTTGCTCAGTTCTTAGGTCTAGTCTCCCTAACTGCCAATTTGAAGTTGGATATGGAATTAACCTATCTTTCTCATTACCCCCTTTCAGTAATGGGCCATCTCAAATCCTTGAGATGTTTCTGAGGTCCTCGCACTAGCAGCTCTGGCCACTCATATATCAAGAACAGAACCTTGTAACACAGTGGAAATGGCCATCCTTTTAACTCAATTATTTGGAAGTGTTATCTGATTGAAGACATCCTACCCAGAGTAAAAACTCATTCTAGATAAAAGCTATACTAAAACACAAAAGTCCTCAGTGATATTTACAACCAGAACATAAATGCATGGAGTTAGCCCTGAGGTACAAACCCAGCAAGAATTTTTGGAAGAGCAGCATGCAACCTGAAACAGTAGGGGTTACAGTATGTTTGCACACGTGGGAATAGGATATGAGTACCTTATCTCCAACGGATAGTTCCTGTCTAGTAACCAACAGTTTTGTGTTAAGTCCCGAGAGAGAGGAGTTAAGAACCTGCAATCTAATTGTCCTTCTTGCCAGCCACTGTAAATTTGATGACAAGGTTGTTGCATTGTCCCCATGGGGGTACCCAGATAGTAAGGGGTCTAGTGGATGGTGAAGCAAAGTGTAACTAGCAAGCAAGCAGGATCAGGGGTGCTGAAGTTTTAGTATCTATCTAGAAATCTAATCTTATAGAAAGAACTGGAAGGGAAATCTTGCCTGAAGGAAGTTAAGGACACCCAAGGACCCAAGAAATCACAAGGAATAAATAACTTCAGCCTAGTAACACACACTCACACCACACACACACACACACACACACACACACACACACCTCATAACAAAAATAACAGGAACCAACAAACAGTGACCATGAATAAAACTCTAAATCAATTTTCCAACAAAAAAGATACAGACTAACAGAATGAATGAGAAAACAGGAATCATTTCCTGATGCATCTAAGCTAAACAGTTTAACATCAAGGATATATATTCCCAGGGTAAAATGATGACAAAAAATGTTATAACCAAATGGACCAAAGCAGATTGGCTTATCCATTTTTATATGTGACAAAATAGACTTCAAAGAAAATCAGAAAAGTTAGGGCAGAGCAGCATAAACTCATCACAGGATGAATCCATCAACATTTCAATCCTTAATATCTTTACATTAAATACAAAGGAACACAAATTCATAAAACAAACACTATTACAGCTTGAATCACATATTGGCCCCCCACTAAATGATATGTGAGACTTTGATACTCTCCTCTCTCCAACAGACATGTGATTCTGATAAAAATGAAATAGAAAAATGTTGAACCTAATTGACATTATAAACCAAATGGTCATGAAAGACAGAAAAGAATATACCTTCTCAGCACCTCACAGAAGTATCTCAAATTGACTACATAGTTGAATATAAAATGATACTTAACAGAATCAAGAAAATTGAAATAACACCATTGATCCTATCTAACCAACAAGGGTCCTCTTTATGTAAAGCCATAAACAACAGAAGCTGTTGAATTTTGCTGCTTACAGGGGCTGGAACACTGGCCCCCTTGTTCTATTACATTATCACTAACTTCCTTTTTCCCAGCTCCTTCACTGCCTAAGTTGGCTGTTCTGGATCTTGTTCCATAGACTAAGATCAACAATTAATAAATGGGATCTCAGGAAAATGAAAAGCTTCCCTAAAGCAATGGGTACTTTTCTTCAGACAACGTAGCAGCTTATGGAACAGGAAAAGATTATTTACCAAATACATGTCTAATAGAGGGCTAATATCCAAAATATATAAAGAACTCAAAAAACTAGATATCAAGAAAATAAATAACCAAACTAAAAATGGGGCACAGATTTAAACAGAATCCTCAGAAGAGGAAACTCAAATTGTGAAACAAAAAGAAATATTCAATATCCTTAGTCATCAGGGAAATTCAAATCAAAATATCTTTGAGATTTCATCTTATACCTGTCAATGAAACATGACAGTTTATGCTAGAGATGATGTAGTGTAAGGTAATCATTCATCCATTGCTGGTGGGACTGCAAATATGGAGTCACTATTTAAAACAGTGTGGTTGTTCTTCAGGATGATGAGAATCTATCTACTTCAATATCCAACTAGACATATATTCAAATGATAGATCATCCTACTACAGAAACACTTGCTCAGCCATCTACATTGGTATATTATTCATAATAACAGAAATTACAAACAGCCTAAATGTATATCGACACAATGGAATCTTACTAAGATGCTAAGAAAGAACATCATGCACCACATTTTCTGTATCCATTCCTCTGTTGAGGGACATCTGGGTTCTTTCCAGCTTCTGGCTATTATAAATAATACTTCTATGAACATACTGGAACTGTGGCATGGTGGAGCATCTTTTGGGTATATTCCTAAGAGTGGTATAGCTGGATCTTCAGGTAGATCTATTTACAATTTTCTGAGGAACCACCAGGCTGGTTTACAGAGTGGTTGTACCAGCTTACAATCCCACCAGCAGTGGAGGAGTGTTCCTCTTTCTCTACATCCTTGCAAGCACCCACTGTCTCCTGAGTTTTTGGTCATGGCCAATCTGACCAGTGTGATGTGAAGTCTCAGGGTTATTTTGATTTGCATTGCCCTGATTACTAAGGTTATTGAACTTTTCTTTAGGTGCTTCTCATCTATTCGATATTGCTCAGTTGAAAATTCTTTGTTTAGCTCTGTACCCCATTTTTAATAGGGTTATTTGTGTCTCTGAAGTCTAACTCTTGAGTTTGTTGTGTATATTGGATGGATATTAGGTCTCTGTCACATGTAGGGTTGGTAAAAATCTTTTCCCAATTTGTTGGTTGCTGTTTTGTCCTTTTGACCATGTCCTTTGCCTTACAGAAGTTTGTAATTTTATGAGATCCCATTTGTCAATTCTTGATCTTAGAGCATAAGCTATTGGTACTCTGCTTAGAAAAATTTCCCCTGTGCCCATATGCTCAAGGCTCTTCCCCACTTTCTTTTCTATTAGTTTCAGTGTATCTGGAATTATGGAATACTACTCAGCTAATAAAAACAATGCATTTATGAAATTCTTAGACAAATGGATGGAACTAGAAAATATCATCATCCTGAGTGAGGTAACAATCACAAAAGAACATGCATGGTATTCATTCACTGGTAAATGGATATTATCCCAGAAGCCTGGAATATCCAAGATACAATTCACAAACTAAATGAAACTCAAGAAGAAGGAAAAACAAAGTAAGAATACTCTGGTCCTTCTTAGAAAGGGGTATAAAATACCCACAGGAGGAGATACAGTGACAAAATGTGGAGCAGAGACTGAAGGAAAGACCATACTGAGACTGCCCCGCCCAGGGATCCATCCCATATACCATTACAAAACCCAGACACTATTGTGGATGCCAACAAGGTCTTTCTGAAAGGAGCCTGACATAGTTGTCACCTGGTAGTTTCTGCCAGTGCATGACAGATACAGATGGGGAAACTCTCAGCCAACCATTCAACTGAGCACAGGGTCCCCAATGGAGGAGCTACAGAAAGCACCCAGGGAGCTAAAGAGGTTTGTAGCACCATAGGAGGAACAACAATATGAACCACCGAGGATCCCCAGAGCTCCCAGTGACTAAACCATGAACCAAAGGATACACATGGAGAAACCCATGGCTCCACATGCATATGCAACAGAGGATGGCCTTGTTGGTCATCAAAGGGAGGAGAGACCCATGAACCTAAGAAGTCTAAGTGCTTTAGTATAGGGGAATGCCAGGACAGGGAACTGAGAGTGGGTGGATTGGTGAGTAGGGGCAGCAGGGATGGGTTAGGGGATTTTCAGGTGAGGGGGAACCAGGAAAGGGGACAGCATTTGAAATGTAAGTAAAGAATTTATCTAATAAAAAATGAATATAGAATCCATACTCATATAAAAAAAGAAATGACATGAAATTATCAGGCACATGGATGCAACTAGGAAAAAACAATCATCCTGAATGAGGTAACTGAGATACAGAAAGTAAAAAATAGTATATATTCATTATATGTCTATATTAGCTATTAAATTAATGATATGCAATCTATATTATTGTAGAATAAGAGAGGTTAGTTATAGAGTAAAGGAGTAGAGTGACAGACAGATCTGTCTAGGGAAGGGACATAAAATAGATAATAATGATGGACAAGACTGAGGGTGAGTGCCTGAAATGGAGAACCAAGTGGGAAGGGAGATTAAGAATATAGGAAGAAATAGCTAAAATTAAGGACTTCTTGAGGAAGAGTATGGAATACTAATAAGGTAGGAGTTTCCTAACATATACATATATAAGTGATCTACAAGACATTACCAATATGTACGAGGAGACAGCAACTTCAGTAGATATTTCCTATCATCAGTTGAAGCCTCCAGTACTGGGAATGGGTTACATGTGACTGTACTGTTGACTAGAAGAGTCCCATGGGAATCCCCAGACAATCCACACTATTGGCAATACTACTTTTACTTCTCTGTAAAATTAACTTTTATTTGCCAGATGTAATTGTCTTCTCGGAGAATAACAATAAGCTGCTGAATAAGTTCATCCTTTCTAGTTCTTTCTGAATTATGGTGGCCTGGTTTAACTCAGCTCTTCTGGCTCAAAACTCATCTCCAAACTAACTAATTTAAACTTGGCTTCTCACTGACTTGCTCTTGCTTGGAAAAACTGCCTCTGAATTCCATGAATAGCACTTCACTGGATGCACTGACTGCTTGAACTGAACTCCACTGCATTGCCTGAACTTAACTGAATTGTGCTCATTGAACTGCCCTCCATTTCTGACTCACTTTGTGCTGCAGTTAAGTAGCCTTTCATTACTGTCCTTGTAGAGCTGGGCGAATCCTATCTCTGACTCATGATGTCAAATCTTTCTCTGATTTGTCACGTTGTCTGTCCCTCAATTAGATGTCACTTTTAAACATGGATGCTCCATCTACAAACTAATTTTACTTTTATTGTTTGGGATTAAAAGTGTGTACTAAGGACAGGTCTGTGTTCAAACAAGATCATACTTTGGCATATATGCATTCTGACTGGATCATATCGTTGGATGTGATCCCTTGCTAGAGCATCCATGTTGCTGGATTAAAATTCTTCTATATTGTTTCCACTAACTAATGTCTCAGTGACAACACTTATACAATTCATTGAATATGAAGAAGTTGAACTAGTACCTACTAAGAACCTTCATTTCTAGCAGTTAATGCCATTGATACAGAAAGATACTTCACAGATTCAAAGGAGAAATCTTCACATTAAGCAAACTATAAACTTTTCGGTCTACAATGGTCTTTTGCCTACAATCCATGGTGCCACAAAGCTGGTGGAGGTAACCAACTGACTACTTCAGTGAGCAATAACATGAGACTAGATAGTCTTGGACCTAGGGAAAAGCAAATACTCCTGTTCTACTAAATAATGTAACAATAAAATGACTCATCATGGATTCCACTCTAGTTGTAAATCAGTACCTTACTTAGCTATCATCTGAAAAGGTTCCTCCTACTGCAGATGGGATCAAATACAGAGACCAAGAAAATTCAACAACTAGGTCATAATGAAAGTAAAAAAAAAAAAAAAAGGTTTTGTACAGCAAAGGACACAATTATTTGAGTGGAGAGGCAAACTAAAAAGGTGAAAAACATCTTTATTCTTGACACATTTGAGAGATGTATATCTAGAATGTACAAAGAACTTAACAAGCAAGTATCAGTGGAACAAACAACCAAACTTCAAAAGATGGGTCATAGAACTAAACAGAGAGTTATTAAAAGATTAAATAATAGTTACTGAGACGTAGTTTTAAAATTACATCCTTAACAATCAGAAAATGAAAATTAATTGGGGATAACAAAGATGGTGGCATTTTCTTTAAGAAACATCAATCTTCTCCTAGAGCTGTATTGCTTTTTCCAGAAAGGAAATTGTTATTGCAATGCTGGGAGTCTAACCGAGGCATTAAAGGAGTACTCTAAAATGCCTCTAGGAATATCATAGGACATACCAAGTAAGATGTCAGAAGCATAAGATCCCTTAATATTGCAGGTCTTCAGAATTGACTCTATTTCTCTACAATATACAGGAAGCAATCATACAATGATAGTTCTATCATTGTAATTCTAGTAGAAGAAAATGCCTTTAAGAAAAATCGAACCATTCAAGCATAATTAATACTTCTCAAACATTTATTTTTATTTATGCTGGGGACAAGAAATAAATTAAAGAATTATACTCAGGAAACAAAGACATTTTGATTGTTTATAAGCTTTAAATCTAGTAAGAAAGGATCACCAGTCATTAATATTTTTAAGACAGAAAGTGATATTCATTAGAATGCGCTGTGCCACAGTGTTTAAGAATTTAGTCAGCTTAGACTCAAATGCAAGTTCTGGTGTTCAGTAGCTATAGAAATTTTGCAAGTTTCTTTTCTGAATTTTAATTTCCAAAATTAAACAAAAGAATATTTATAGTACTTATGCAAATTCCATTACAATCTGAGTAAACTGGAGTTTAATAAGCACTAAGAAATAATGCTTGAAACACTTCGTAGTGGTATGAACAATAGGATATGAAAGACAAGGAACAAGTACAGAATCTTTATTTGAAAAATGATGTACTCAATCAAATATTGATCAAAACTAAAAATTATAGAAGGAATTCCTAAACATATTACACATACATGTTCATATGTGGCAGAGTATAACAATATTATTTATATAGACTCATGACGCATTACAATCTTTGCATAATCTCCCTAAAGAACTTCAGGTCACCAGATTATAAACATGACTAAGAAAGAACATCATAACTAGTGGGGTATGAAATGAAAAACAAATACTTTTACCCTGTGAAGGATAACACTTTCAAATACACGAATAATAATTTCAAAGTGTTGTGTAATATCTACTTCCAGTCATTTTTTATTAAATAAGAAATGATCGACTGAGGAAGAAATCAAGATCAATGAAGTGGTTAATCCCTGTCCAGAAGTGGTAGTGTAGCAGAAACCTGCAGCTAGGAAGAGCCCCAGACAAAACCATATGACTAAGTGTGTGATGATGCTTAAAGTCTTGGTGACATAATTTGTGTTTTTGCCACTCCAAGCACCACAATTAGTGAGTTGCAATTGTCTGAGTGTCATATACAAGCCTATCTCAATTTCTATAGGTTGATATTTTTCTGAAGATACAGATCACTCAGAACACTCATAAACCACAGATTTTGAGGTCTGGCTGAGGATTCTCAGCATTCTGTTGGAATCAAGACTGTGGCCTGCCAATTTCCAGGTACTCCCTGATGAAACCTTATATTTAAGTAAGCTGTCCTTGGAAAACTACTTAAAAAAACTACAAAACGATTTCTTCCTTATATGCATTCCAATTGCTAAAAGTCCATAAAATTTTTGTTGCAATGAATGCAAGTGTGCAGATATTAGTTTAAACTACATATGTATAATATAATTTTTAATAATAAATTACAATTTTTATAATCTTTATTTATAATATATTATTCAATTTATAATATTTTAGATTCTTATTATATTTTGAAAATTAAACATACTTTTCTTTTTTTTAATTTTTTTAATTTTATTTTCTATATTCTATGTTTACATTCCAAAGGCTTTCCCCTTTCCCAGTTCCCCCTCACCATACATCCCATAATTTATCTCCCCCCAACTATTCCCCAATCATTCGCCCTCCCCCCATGGTTTCTCTGTTCTGGGTCTACAAAACTGGATCCAATCTTTACAGGCCCAGGGTCCTCTCCTTTCTTCTTGGGAATCATTTGACTTGCTATTTGTGTCTTGAGTATTTAGGGCTTCTGGGCTCATTAATATCTACTTATCAGTGATTGCATTTCATGTGTATTCTTTTGTGATTGGGTTAACTCACTCAGGATGATATTTTCCAGATCTAACCATTTACCTACAAATAGCATGAATTCATTATTTTTAATTGCTGAGTAATATTCCATTGTATAAATATACCACATTTTCTGTATCCATTCCTCCTTTGAGGGATATTTGGGCTCCTTCCAATTACTGGCTATTATAAACAAGGCTGCTATAAACATAGTGGAGCATGTGTCTTTATTGTATGCAGGGGAATCCTCTGGGTATATGCCCAGGAGTGGTATGCCAGGGTCCTCTGGAAGTGACATGCCCAATTTTCTGAGGAACCACCACACTGATTTCCAGAGTGGTTTTACCATTTTGCAATCCCACCAACAGTGGAGGAGTGTTCCTCTTTCTCCACATCCTCCCAGCACTTGTTGTCTCTTGAGTTTTTAATCTTAGCAATTCTGACTGGTGTGAGGTGGAATCTCAGGGTTGTTTTGATTTGCATTTCTCTGATGACTAATGATGTTGAACATCTCTTAAGGTGTTTCTCGGCCATCCGATTTTCGGCTGGTGAAAATTCTGTTTAGCTCTGTACCCCATTTTTTGATAGGGTTATTTGTTTCTTTGGGGTCTAACTTCTTGAGTTCTTTGTATATATTGGATATTAGCCCTTTGTCAGATGTGGGGTTGGTGAAGATCTTTTCCCACTTTGTTGGTTGCCATTTAGTTCAGAAAAGCAAGCCTGTGGAATTGAACTAAGATGTTATAAGTGAAAAGGAAAAGTCCTCTATTGAAAATTTAGATTTTTGTGTTACAACAATATATAATGATTTGTTACCCTTATCATACACATGTCATGCTGTACCAAGGCACTCATGATGTATGAAAGGAAATGTATAAGCTGCTTAGGATGTCCAAGATCAAATTCTCAGCACAAAGGAGACTTATTTGTCCAGAGGGACAAGGATAGGAAATAAGAGAAAGACAGGAGATGGAGGATGAGGGAGAAGAAGAAGAGAACAAGAGAGACAGAGAGGGTTGTTTGTCCCTAGGATAAGAAAGGACACCCTCTGGATACAGGGGAAACAGACAAGATAAATAGGAAAATGGTGGTCTATAAAGGTAACATGGGAAACCCCACATTAGAATGAGGTGTTTAACTTTAATTGGACATGTTAATCAGGTGAGCCAACTGGGCTTTTGATTGCTGAAACTTCAATAATTTGATAGATGGACCTTGCTGGTCAACCACAGAAGAAATAAATAGGCAAACAGGGGGATAGAACTTGGTGGCATTCTTTAGGAATTTAATCTGGGGATTTATAGCAAGACAAAAGGAATGAGAGAAGAGCAAGACCTGCAAGAACCACAAGCTCCAGTGGAATAGTTTTTCTCCAATGTGTACATAGAATTTCTTTATCCTCACCAAATATCAGACTACCCTTATTCACAACTGAAGGCCTTTGTTATTACTATCTAAATTATTGTCCTTCCTTTTATAGTAGAAAAATGCAGGCATTGACCTGGTAGCCAGTTTACTTGAAATACTGTGCTTCTAAATAAAAAGAATGGCACACCATGCTTCTAAAGCCAGAGCACTAAAGTAACATGGGTAGCTGGTAGCTGGACTGCAGCTGTGAATTCATCCTGTTCACTGAAATAATGAGAGATTTTATTTCCACATGTTTTACAGACCCACAGACATTATGATCTTGTTAGGGGACACTTCTGTAATAACAGCATCTAATGTTCTTCATTGTTATCATCCTTACTTATTTTGGTCATGGAAACCTTGATCTTTTAAAGATTTTTTCCCTCAAAGTATTTCCATGAAGTTAAGTATTATAATGTGTCACCTGGTTTAACCTTCAGCCATCTCTCCAGAGAAGGATGAGGACTTCATAATTATCTGAGGATTTTGCTGCTGGTTGATGCTATAGGGTGATGTTAATAGTACCTATGCAGTGCATTGCTACACCACTCAACTATATTCCATCTTTCAACTCCTGTTCTTTTTTCCCCCTTTTTTGGATATGTTGTTTATTTACACTTCCAATGTTATCACCTTTTCCAGTTTCACCCTATCCCAGAAACCCCTTTCCCATCCTCCCTCCCCCTGCTTCTATGAGGGTGTTCCTTATTTATAATATCCAGAAGCTGGAAACAACTAAGATGTTCTTTAAAAGAAAAATAGATGCAGAAAATATGGTACATTTTCACAATGGAGTACTACTCAGCTATTAAAAAAATGACTTCATGAAATTCTTAGTCAAATGGGTGGAATTAGAAAATATCATCATGAGTGAGGTAACCCAATCACAAAAGATCACATATGGTATGTACTCACTGGTAAGTGTGGATATTAACCCAGAAGCTCAGAATACCCAAGATACAATCCACACACCACATGAAGCTCAAGAGGAAGGAAGACCAAAGTCTGGATGCCTCTGTCCTTCTGAAAATGCGGAACAAACTATTCATGGGAGGACATTTAGAGACAAAGTGTCGAGCAGAGACTGAAGGAAAGGCCATCCAGATACTGCCCCACCTGGGGATGGGATCCATCCCATATACAGTCACCAAACCCAGATGCTATTGTGGATGCTAAGAAGTGCTTGCTGACAGGAGCCTGATACAGCTGTCTCCTGAGAGGCTCTGGCAGAGCCTGATTAATACTGAGGCAGATGCATTCAGGCAACAATTGGACTGATGGTGTTGCCAGTGCAAGAGATCAAGAAAGGTCTGAAGGAGGTCAAGGGGTTTGCAGAACAACAATATCAACTAGCCAGACCCCAGAGCTCCCAGGGACTAAACCACCAATCAAAGACTACATATGGGAGGGACCCACGGCTCCAGCCATGTATGTAGCAGATGATGGCTTTGTTGGGCATCAGTGGGAGGAGAGGCCCTTGGTCTTGTGAAGGCTCTATGACCCAGTGTAGAAGAATTCCAGGGCTGGGAGGTAAGGTCAGTGGTTAGGGGAATACCCTCATAGACACAAGGGGAGGGATAATGGGTCAGGGTATTTCCCTGGGCAGGGGGTAAACTGGGAAAGGGGATAACATTTTAATGTAGATGAAGAAAATATCCCATAAAAATAAACTAATAAATGAATAAATAATAGTCTCTCAAAATATTGTTGCTTACTGCAAAACTAGGAAGGTTTTCTGCCCATGGGTGAGAACACCATTAACACACACACACACACACACACACACACACATACACACACACATTTGAATGTATAAAATGCAATTTGACCTAATGTGGTCAAATTGCATTTTATACAATGCAATTTGCATCTAGGAAAAAAATATAAGTCCATGGGTAGGGCCTAAGAACTCCCAAGCATTTTGATCAGGCTTACAATAGCAGACAGGGAATCTCTCATGCATAGTTTACTAGCCCTGTCAGACTTAAAGCCTCTTTTCTTACTCCCTCTCATTAATCTTTTCATCCTCTGGAGACATGCCAAAGTAAACATACAAATTTGAAAAGTCAAAGGTAGGATACAAACACAAGAAAGAAAATGCAGTCTTTGTCATCCCAGGTCTGGATTACCTCAGTGTAATATTTTTCCAGCTTCACCATTTCCTATATATTTAATATTTTTTCTTTATAACTAGATGAAATTCCATTTTGTTTATGTATCATATTTTCAGTATCCATTCATCACTTGGTAATCATTTAGACTGACTCCATTAGGTATCTATACTTTAAAATTACAATTTAGTCATGTTCTTGGCTAACAGAAATTCTATGACTAAGAATTGCAATAATTTATTTAAAACAACATCCTTTCTCCTCATTTCTTAGATCTCCTATACATTTCTCTTACTGCTCTCCTGTTTTCTTTTCAATATCTGTCATGTATTATTTCAGAAAATGAGTGTCTTGGTTGGTTTTCATCAACTTAACAAAACAAAATAAATACAAAACACACAAAAAAGAACCAATTAACCAACAAACAAATGCTGAACAATGAGATAAGAGTAATACAACATTCCAACTTTTAACTGATCTAAGTTTCATGTCTTTTTGTACCTTTAGGAAGACAAGGTCTTAAGTGAGATGCTTTGACTGAATAAAAGTATATACATATATAATATGTAGTAAAGGGCTTCATTGGCTCTATGTGTATGTATAGTCTTATTTACACTTAGGAACAAAATTTTCACAATAATAGATCAAACTAATTTTCCAATTTGTTCTTATAATACTCAGTGTTGAGATAATTTAAACCTAATTACCCAGTGGAGATTTACAATTTCTTTTTCTTTTAAAGATTTATTATTTGTGTGTACCTGAATTTATTCCTTCACATGCACTGTCTATTCCTGTAGAGACCAGAAGAAGGTATTGTATCCCATGAAACTAGAGTTACAGGCAGGGCTGATTCCTCAGATTTGGGTGCTGGGAGCAGAAGTTAGGTTCTTTTGCAGAGTAGCCAGTTTACTTAAAAAATAAATTATCTCCTCAGAGCTCAGATTTTCAGTGTTCAAGATTTGTACCACTCTTCTGCATATTTCTACCCCTTTGAGTTTTATAGGAAGAAAATTAACTGAAAGCAAAATGTGAAAAAATCACCAGTATATGCATCACACTGTGAATTTTCAAAACATTTTTATTTCTTTGCATCAAAAATAAACCACAGATATGTTACGAATGTAACATCATCTTCCCTGCAGTAGCATATTCACCTCATTTTTAACTTCTAAACAATCCTTTCAACAGCTTTTCAATTTCTCACATTTCAAACAAGAATAGACAGAAGTCAACAAAGCTACCTACTTGAGAAACAGGAAGGAGAGTAAGTGTAGTTTCATATTGTTATGTAAGTATAAAGACAAAGCTATCCCAAAATCTTAAAAAAACTTTTATACATAACCCACTTTTTAAAAGAGTATTTTGCTGAAAAATATTGTCCTAAAATGTTGGAGAGATATAAAGGTAGCTAAGTTAGATAAGTTATTGTCTAATATTCATTAATATTTTGACTCAACCTCAGCACCATGTAAACTATGTATTGTGGGGCACAGAAGCAATCCTGCAAAGCTGCTCATGAGGTAGATCATCCTTGGTTATAAGGCAAGTTTATATAGCAACTCTGAATACAGAATAGATTACATGAAATACATATAAGAAAAGTTAATAAATAGGTTAAAATCAATCAACATACCCATAATATTTTTGATATGTCAGGGGGTTTGTCAAGATTTCAAAACATTATCCTCAAGATATAGTGATTTAATTTACATATGATACCAGAAACCTTTTACAAATAAAAAATAATTAATTTAGTTAATTTACAAGTTAAATAAAAAAATTATAAACAAACCAGAAGAGATGGTACATGCTAGTTGGTAGTAATTTGGAGTGGGAGCAGGAGTGTTCAAAGTTCAAAAAATTCATACCTCCTATATATGGCACTGGGGTTGAGCTCAGGGACTCATAAATGTTTGACATTAGATTTTCTAATTCAGATGCTAGGCTTCACAGCACAGTCTCTTATGATATATAATACTCTGTTTAATAAATTCCATTATAGAGAAAGTTCTAATTTTTACTATACTAAGTAAAAATTCATTACTTGAATGAACAGAACTACACCTCTTATTCTGATGAGCACTAGATTTTAACTATTTTATTTTATTATGTATTTAATAAAATTATTCATATGTTGATGTTCACATCTTCCTTTCAGACCTACTTTCTGCTTCATTCTTCTCTTTCTTTTCTCTAAACTTTGCTTTCATTTTAAAGAGTATTTTTAGCTATAGGTTATAATATTGAAAGGTTCATGTGTTGAAGTTTTGTTATCCGTCTTGAGAGTTTGAAACTCAACTTGAAGATTCAATTATTGAGAAGTTAGAGATCATGAAGATGGTTCTTAATCAGTAGGTTTTAAAACTAATTTTGAATTTTATGGCAGAGGTGAGCATGGTCCTCTCCCACATTCTTGCCAGCCCAGAGTCTTAATATGTGTACCACTTGTAGTTTATTTTTATTACCCTGACATCCTTTTTTCCAGCTATACTTCATTCTTCTATATTTGATTATGTTTTATTGTAATCCAGGTGTTATAGTTGAAAATTATTGAGCAAACATGAGGAACCTGATAATATTTCCACACCAGAGTTCCTTTAGATATGCCCATTTTCTTCTAAAATCCGTGATTCTTTCCCTGGGGCCATTGAGACCTGTAGAATTCTGACCTCAATCTTTAACTTCCATATTCCATATCAAAAAATTTGCAAACCTTGTCTGCTAACAGTTTGGAATTAGTAAATATTTCAGGAAAACAAATAAGTTCTCTGAGATGCCATTCCACAGCTTCAATTTCTGTGCTTACTAATTTTTAATAATTTGATATAAGCAAGAGACATCATGGGGAAGAGAATATCAATTTTAAAGAAATCTCTACAAGATTGGCCTGTAAACAAGTCTGTAGGATGTTTTCCTCATTTTCTTAATTAATAGTTCATGTTTGAGGGCCCATATCAGTGTGGGTAGTGCTACCCTGGGTGAGCAGTCCTGAGGTGTGAAGGTAAATAAGTCAAACAAGCCAAGAGGGACAAACAAATAAGCAACATTCCTCCATGTTCTTTGCTTCAGGAGATGCCTACAGATTATGGACTTAAAATTCTGCACTGACATTCCTTTGTGATGGAGTAAGGTTAAGTAGAAACAAATTCTTTACTCTCTGAGTTTTTTTTTTTTTTGTCGTGTTGTTTATCAGATCAATAGAAACTCTAACTAAGGCAATCTATAATCATAAGAATGTTATTACTCGCCCTTGGAACGGCGGTGGGCAGTAGGCCTCCATATTGCTACCAGGACAGAGCTAAGGAGGCCCAGGTAGACAGATTCCAGCCGGGGATACCGTCATGCGGGGAGGGGGGGATCCGCTAGGCTCTCACTGCCAGGCAGGCACAGCGCCACCAGCTCCCAGTCCCTTGGAGCAGCGGTAGCGGTGGGCTTCCATATTGCAACCAGGACACAGCTGGAGAGGCCCAGGTAGACAGACTCCAGCCGGGGTTGCCATTGCTCAGGGGGATCTGCCAGGCTCTCACCACCAGGCAAGCCCAGTGCTGCCAAGGCTCTGCGGGACTTCTTCATGCCCTCTGGCCTTGCACTGAGGCAGAGGGTGGCAGCCAGCTCACAGTCCCTTAGAGCAGCGGTCACACATAATCACCAGTAGAGAAACAGCAGGTGAGCCCAGCCTTGTAGGAGATTCAAATCCCAGCCAGTGACAACAAGGCCAACTAACACCAGAAATAACCAGATGGCAAAAGGAAAACGAAGGAACATTACTAACAGAAATCAAGGCAACATGACAGCATCTGAACCCAGTTTGCCAACAACAGGAAGCCCTGGATACTCCAAAACACCAGAAAAACAAGACTTGGATATAAAATCACTGGTCAGGATGCTGGTAGCTGAACACATAGAAAAATCTCATAAAGAAATAGAGGAGAAAATGGATCAAAAGTTAGAAGCCTTTACAAGGCAAACACAAAAATCACTTCAAGAAATTCAGGAGAAGATGGATCAAAAAGAAGAAGACAATAAGGAGGAAAGACAAAAATCACTTAAAGAAATACAGAAGAACGTGGGCCAACAAGTAGAAGCTATGAAAGAGGAAACACAAAAATCTCTTAAAGAAATACATGAAAACACAATCAAGCAAGCGAAAGATCTGAGCATATCCATCCAAGTTCTAAAAACAGAAGTAGAAACAACTAAGAAATCGCAGAGGGAGACAACATTGGAGTTAGAAAAGCTTGGGAAGAAATCAGGGTCCATAGATGCAAATATCAACAATAGAATACAAGAGATAGAAGACAGAATCTCAGAAGCTGAAGATACCATAGGAACCATTGATTCAACAGTCAAAGAAAATACTAAATGCAAAAAGGTTGTAACCCAAAACATCCAGGAAATCCAGAACACAATGAGAAAACAAAACATAAGGATTGTAGGTATAGACAAGAGTGAAGATTTACAAGTTAAAGGGCCAGCAAATATCTTCTACAAAATTATGGAAGAAAACTTCCCCAACCTAAAGAGAGAGATGCCCATGAATATACAAGAAGCCTATAGAACCCCAAACAGACTGGACCAGAACAGAAATACATCCTGTCACATAATAATCAAAATTCCAAATGTACTAAACAAAGAAAGAATATTAAAGGCAGCAAGAGAAAAAGGCCAAGTAACATATAAAGGAAGACCTATCAGAATAACATCAGACTTCTCACCTGAGACCATGAAAGCTAGAAGATCCTGGGCAGATATCATGCAAACTATAAGAGAACACAAACTTCAGCCAAAACTACTTTACCCAGCAAAACTCTCAATCGCCATAGATGGAGAAATCAAGGTATTCCATGACAAAACCAAATTTGAATGATATCTTTCCACAAATCCATCCCTACAAAGGATAATACGGGGAAAACACCAAGACAAGGACGGAAACTACACCTGGGAAGAAGCAAGATAGAAACCTCCTCTCATCAAACCCAAAAGAAGATAACCTCTGGAATATAAAAAAAAAATAATAAATAAATAAAAATAATTTAAAAAATGTCGGGAGGTAATAATTACTATTCCTTAATATCTCTTAACATCAATGGACTCAATTCCCCAATAAAAAGACAAAGATTAACAGACTGGATACAGAAACAGGACCCTACATTTTGCCACATACAGGAAACACATCTCAGTGTTAAAGACAAAGAGTACCTTAGAGTAAAAGGCTGGAAGACAATTTTACAAGCAAATGGTCTCAGGAAACAAGCTGGAGGAGCCATTCTAATATCAGATAAAATTGACTTCCAACCTAAAGTCATCAAAAGAGACTCAGAAGGTCACTTCTTGCTGGTAAAAGGGAAAATCCACCAAGAAGAGCTCTCAACACTGAACATCTATGCTACAAATGCAAGGGCACCCTCATTCGTAAAAGAAACCTTACTAAAGCTTAAAGCACACATTACACCTAACACAATAATTGTGGGTGACTTCAACACTCCACTCTCCTCAATGGAACGATCAGGAAAGCAGAAACTAAACAGGGACACAGTGAAACTAATTGAAACTCTGGACCAATTGGATTTAACAGATATATATATATATATATAGAACATTTCATCCTAAAGCTAAAGAATATACCTTTTTCTCCAAAATTGATCATATAATTGGTCACAAGACAGATGTGAACAAATACAAGAAGATCGAGCTAATCCCATGCCTCCTATCAGATCACCATGGAGTAAGAGTGGTCTTCAATAGCAACAAAAACAACAGAAAGCCCACATACACATGGAAACTGAACAATACTCTACTCAATGACACCTTGGTCAAGGAAGAAATAAAAAAAGAAATCAAAGACTTTTTAGAATTCAATGAAAATGAAGGTACAACCTACCCAAATCTATGGGACACAATGAAAGCAGTGCTAAGAGGAAAACTCATAGCTCTAAGTGCATCCAAAAAGAAACTGGAGAGAGCATACACTAGCAACTTAACAGCACACCTTAAAGCCCTGGAAGAAAAACAAGTTAATTCACCCAGGAGGAGTAGAAGACAAGAAATTATCAAACTCAGGGCAGAAATCAATCAAGTAGCAACAAAGAAACCAGACAAAGAATCAACAAGACCAGGAGCTGGTTCTTTGAGAAAATCAACAAGATAGATAAACCCTTAGCCAGTCTAACCAAAGGACACAGAGACAGTATACAAATTAACAAAATTAGAAATGAAAAGGGAGACATAACAACAGACACTGAGGAAATTCAAAAGATCATCAGATCCTACTACAAAGGCCTATACTAAAAACAACTGGAGAATCTGGAGGAAATGGACAATTTCCTAGACAGATACCAAATACCAAAATTAAATCAGCATCAAGTAGATCAACTAAATAGTCCCATAACCCCTAAAGAAATAGAAGGGTTTATAGAAAGCCTCCCAACCAAAAAAAGTATGGGACCAGATGGTTTTAGTGCAGAATTCTACCAGACCTTCAAAGAAGACTTAACACCAATACTTTTCAAACTATTCCACAAAATAGAGATAGAAGGGACACTGCCCACCTCATTCTTCGAAGCCACAATTACACTGATACCTAAACCACAAAAAGATCCAACAAAGGGAACTACAGGCCAATTTCTCTTATGAATATCGATGCAAAAATACTAAATAAAATTCTTGCCAACCAAATCCAAGAGCACATCAAAAAGATCATTCACCATGGTCAAGTAGGCTTCATCCCAGGAATGCAGGGATGGTTCAATATGAGGAAATCCACCAATGTAATCCACTACATAAACAAACTAAAAGAAAAACACCACATGGTCATCTCATTAGATGCTGAAAAAGCATTCGACAAAATTCAGCATCCTTTCATGCTAAAAGTCTTGGAAAGAGCAGAAATTCAAGGCCCATACTTAAACATAGTAAAAGCAATCTACAGCAAACCAGTAGCCAACATCAAAATAAATGGAGAGAAACTTGAAGCAATCCCACTAAAATTAGGGACTAGACAAGGCTGCCCTCTCTCTCCATTTCTTTTCAATATAGCACTTGAAGTTCTAGCGAAAGCAATTAGACAACATAAGGAAGTCAAAGGGATACAAATTGGAAAGGAAGAAGTCAAACTATCATTATTTGCAGATGATATGATAGTTTACTTAAGTGACCCATAAGACTCTACCAGAGAACTTCTACAGCTGATAAACAACTTCAGCAAAGTGGCTGGTTATAAAATTAACTCAAGCAAATCAGTAGCCTTCTTGTACTCAAAGGACAAGCAGGTTGAGAAAGTTAGGGAAATAACATCCTTCACAATAGCCACAAACAACATAAAGTACCTTGGCGTAACTCTAACCAAACAAGCAAAAGATCTGTATGACAGGAACTTCAAGTCCTTGAAGAAAGAAATCAAAGAAGACCTCAGAAGATGGAAAAATATTTCTTGCTCTTGGATTGGCAGGATCAATATAGAAAAATGGCCATCTTGCCAAAAGCAAACTACAGATTCAATGCAATCCCCATCAAAACTCCAACTCAGTTCTTCATAGATCTAGAAAGAGTAATTCTCAAATTACAAACAAAAAACCCAGGATAGCTGAAACTATTCTCAACAATAAAAAGAATTCTGGGGGAATCAATATCCCTGGCCTCAAGCAGTACTACAGAGCAATTGTGTTAAAAACTGCATGGTATTGGTACAGCAACAGGCAAGTAGATCAATGGAATAGGATTGAAGACCCAGAAATTAACCCACAGACTTATGGTCACTTGATCTTTGATAAAGGAGCCACAACCATGCAGTGGAATAAAGATAGCCTTTTCATCAAATGGTGCTGGTTCAACTGCAGGTCAACATGCAGAAGAATGCGAATTGACCCACTGTTATCTCCTTGCACTAAGATCAACTCCAAGTGGATCAAGGACCTCCACATAAAACCAGGCACGCTGAAACTATTAGAAAAGAAACTGGTGAAGACCCTGGAGGACATGGGCACAGGGGGAAAGTTCCTGAACAGAATACCAATAGCTTATGCACTAAGATCAAGAATTGACAAATGGGACCTCATAAAATTACAAAGTTTCTGCAAGGCAAAGGACACTGTCAGAAGGACAAAACGGCAACCAACAAAGTGGGAAAAGATATTCACCAACCCCACATCTGACAGAGGGCTAATATCCAATATATACAAAGCACTCAAGAAGTTAGACCCCAAAGAAACAAATAACCCTATCAAAAAATGGGGTACAGAGCTAAACAAAGAATTTTCACCAGAAGAAATTTGGATGGCCGAAAAACACCTTAAGAGATGTTCAACATCATTAGTCATCAGGGAAATGCAAATCAAAACAACCCTGAGATTCCACCTCACACCAGTCAGAATGGCTAAGATTAAAAACTCAAGAGACAACAAGTGCTGGCAAGGATGTGGAGAAAGAGGAACACTCCTCCACTGTTGGTGGGATTGCAAAATGGTAAAACCACTCTGGAAATCAGTTTGGTGGTTCCTCAGAAAATTGGGCATGCCACTTCTAGAGGACCCTGGCATACCACTCCTGGGCATATACCCAGAGGATTCCCCTGCATACAATAAAGACACATGCTCCACTATGTTTATAGCAGCCTTGTTTATAATAGCCAGAAATTGGAAGGAGCCCAAATATCCCTCAAAGGATGAATGGATACAGAAAATGTGGTATATTTATACAATGGAATATTACTCAGCAATTAAAAATAATGAATTCATGCTATTTGTAGGTAAATGGTTAGATCTGGAAAATATCATCCTGAGTGAGTTAAACCAATCACAAAAGAATACACATGAAATGCAATCACTGATAAGTAGATATTAATGAGCCCAGAAGCCCTAAATACTCAAGGCACAATTAGCAAGTGAAATGATTCCCAAGAAGAAAGGAGAGGACCCTGGACCTGTAAAGATTGGATCCAGTTTTGTAGACCCAGAACAGAGAAACTGTGGGTGGAGAGGGAATGGTTGCGGAATAATTGGGGGCGAGAGGAATTATGGGCTGTATGGTGGGGGGGAACTGGGAAAGGGGAATGCCTTTGGAATGTAAACATAGAATATAGAAAATAAAAATTTTAAAAAAAGAATGTTATTACTCAGGATTAGATTATTTTAAATAAGTTTATTAGTAGTAAATTAAAACTATGTTTTTCCATTTATTTTAAGACTACCACATGTAATTTATTTTGCTTTTAAATTTAGCAAATTTTAATGAGTAATTTAAGGTGAATTGTACAGTGTAGGTAATTATATTTTAAGTACAAAAATAGTGAATTAATGAATAAACTTCTTAATCACCAAAGTAATTTCACAAACTAATGAATCAATTTATATGTATAATGGACTTTTTAAATATTAAAATTTAAAAACTTTTAAAGATAATACAGTTACAACTTCAAATATGCATATTGATTTTTTATTGCATGCCTTAAATTAGAATTACAAACTAGTATTATAGAGCAATAAATTCTAAATATAACATATCTTCAAAAAGAAAAATATATTTTGTATACTATAAATGGGAAAAATTATGCTAAATATAACTTTATTATCTTATATTAATTCATAGTTTTACATCATTCTCATTTTTAAATACTTCTATATATAATATAGAAATATTTAAGTTTTAGATAGAAAACTAGTTTAAATTATGTTCCAGAAAATTATTTGGACATATTTATAACGTTTTCAGTGCTGTACTGACTAGAATTTTCATTTAAGTTTCAAGAGTGAGCTGCTTATATAATGGCAGAAAAACTGATCATCACTTTGTAGTTGCATACAAACAGAATTCCAAAAAAAAAAAAATCCTTTAGATAAAGTGTTCTGCTGAATACATTCCCAAGTAAAGAAATTATTTCATTAAGAAGATTGGAGAAATACTAAAAATGTTTAGATTTTTTTACCCATTTGTATAGATTTTTTCCTCATCAGTTTCCATAATATATCCAAAAAAATTTTAAGTTGTTTTGCTCCTATGTTAAAGTTTTCTTTCCTTGTATGTTTATGAGTCAAGATCTCCTCATGTAGCTATAGTCCAGATTGGTTTTGAAAACATGATCCTCTTTTTAAAAAATTTCCTGACTCTATTTTGTGGAATAGTTTGAAAAGTATTGGTGTTAAGTCTTCTTTGAAAGTCTGGTAGAATTCTGCACTAAAACCATCTGGTCCCGTACTTTTCTTGGTTGGGAGGCTTTCTATAACCCCTTCTATTTCTTTAGGGGTTATGGGACTATTTAGCTGCTCTATTTGATGCTGATTTAATTTTGGTATTTGGTATCTGTCTAGGAAATTGTCCATTTCCTCTAGATTCTCCAGTTGTTTTGAGTATAGACCTTTGTAGTAGGATCTGATGATCTTTTGAATTTCCTCAGTGTCTGTTGTTATATCTCCCTTTTCATTTCTAATTTTGTTAATTTGGATGCTGTCTCTGTGTCCTTTGGTTAGTCTGGCTAGGGGTTTATCTATCTTGTTGATTTTCTCAAAGAACCAGCTCCTGGTCTTGTTGATTCTTTGTCTGGTTTCTTTGTTTCTATTTGATTGATTTCAGCCCTGAGTTTGATGATTTCTTGTCTTCTACTCCTCCTGGGTGAATTAACTTGTTTTTCTTCCAGGGCTTTAAGGTGTGCTGTTAAGCTGCTAGTGTATGCTCTCTCCAGTTTCTTTTTGGATGCACTTAGAGCTATGAGTTTTCCTCTTAGCACTGCTTTCATTCTGTCCCATAGATTTGGGTAGGTTGTACCTTCATTTTCATTGAATTCTAAAAAGTCTTTGATTTCTTTTTTTTTATTTCTTCCTTGACCAAGGTGTCATTGAGTAGAGTATTGTTCAGTTTCCATGTGTATGTGGGCTTTCTGTTGTTTTTGTTGCTATTGAAGACCACTCTTACTCCATGGTGATCTGATAGGAGGCATGGGATTAGCTCGATCTTCTTGTATTTGTTGACATCTGTCTTGTGACCAATTATATGGTCTATTTTGGAGAAGGTACCATGTGGAGCTGAGAAAAAGGTATATTCTTTAGCTTTAGGATAAAATGTATATATATATATATATATATATATATATATATATATATATCTGTTAAATCCAATTGGTCCAGAGTTTCAATTAGTTTCACTGTGTCCCTGTTTAGTTTCTGCTTTCCTGACCGGTCCATTGAGGAGAGTGGACTGTTGAAGTCACCCACAATTATTGTGTTAGGTGTAATGTGTGCTTTAAGCTTTAGTAAGGTTTCTTTTACGAATGAGGGTGCCCTTGCATTTGGAGCATAGATGTTCAGTATTGAGAGCTCTTCTTGGTGGATTTTCCCTTTGACCAGGAAGAAGTGACCTTCTGAGTCTCAATGCACAATTAGCAAGTCAAATAATTCCCAAGAAGAAAGGAGAGGACCCTGGGCCTGGAAAGATTGGATCCAGTTTTGTAGAGAAACTGTGGGGGGAGGGGGAATGATTGGGGAATAGTTGGGGGGAGAGGAACTATGGGACATAGGGAGGGGGGGAACTGGGAAAGGGGAAAGCCTTTGGAATGTAAACATAGAATATAGAAAATAAAATAAAAAAATAAAAAAAGAAAAAAAAAAGAAAAAGAAACTGGGGAAAAAAATTTCCTGAATCCTAGTATGAGTGTTTTGCAATACAGGTTAAGGAGACATATCTTTTGAATGTTAACTTAAGCATCCTGAAAAATTCTAGAGTTTTAAGGACTTTGACACAGGCCAAACCAAGATTTTTGGTTAGCTATTCAAAAGAATTTTGGGGCCTTCTCTAGTACAAAGCTGAATTGGTGAGTACTGTAGACTTAAACAAGAGAGTTGTGGTGGGGGAAGAAACTCAGGAGAAAGTAAAGAGCATCCCTAGCATAGATGTGGGCTTTGCAAGGAGAAGGAGCAACTCATTGCTTTATGACAGTCAAATATACAATTTTATTTTTGTTTGAACTTACAATCTTACCAGTGTGTGGCTCTGTAGGTAGTTGACTGGTAAAAGTATAGCCTTTGGTGATATAATAAGGTAGAATACCTTTGCTGTGATCACAAAATCAAGTTTTATTTTTGAGATTCTCAGGCAATAGTTACAGAAAAATTGAGGTCCCATCCAAAATAATAAAGATCTTTAAACTTGGATCACAACAGAAAGTATCTACTTATGAAAGAAACTATAAAATTTACACCATCAGTCTTGATAGTAAATGCTGGAGTCTTGATTCTTAGCTGTCAGAATCTGGAATAAAGGGATCATTTTTTTTTACAGTTTTCTTGTCATTCTTATCCTGTCTTTCTGAAATTACATGCAAAAAGAAAGGACAAAGGAAGTATAATGGAAATGCTAAAGCAAAAAGTGATAGTTTATATTATGATATCATATTTAAGTATAATTTATGGTATGAAACATAGGGGAGATTTCAAATAAAATGTAATCAATTTATCAAAATATTAAATCTAGGTTGCTAGCATAAGACATAAGTTTGGGAGTCAAAAAGAAAGATACCCCAATCAAATCAAAGTGTCTTGAGTAGGCAAAACTATTCTCTTGAACAAGGTGATACACTATTCACAAAGATGAGAGAGCTAGCACATCAGTGTGGGAACTGTCCTTGGTTTCTGCTCCAAAGCTGGTAGAGATTGGCTCTATCCCACATTGGCTAGGTTCTGTCTTCACTCTCTCTCCAGATTTGCTCTTTGTAAAATGGATTCTGTTATTCTATGTGAAGTTAAGAATTACTCTTTCCAAATCTGTGAAAAATTAAGTTGGAATTTTGATGTAGATTGCATTGAGTCAAGATTGCTTTTGGTAAGATGGTCATTTTCACTATGCTAAAAAGCATGGGGGATCTTTACATCTTCTGAAGCATTCTTCATTTCTTTTCTTCAGGGCTTGAAGTTCTTTTAACATAAATCTTTCACTTACTTGGTTAGAACTACACCAAAATATTTTATATTATTTGTGACTATTATGATGGGTGTTCTTTCCTTAATTTCTCTCTCAGCTCATTTATCCTTTGTATAAAAGAAGGTTACTGATTTGATTCAGTTAATTTTATATCCAGGCACTTGGTTGAAGTTATTCGTCAGCTGTAGTTCTCTGGTAGAATTTTTGACGTGGCTTATATATACTATCATATCATCCTCAAATAAGAGTACCTTCATACTTCCTTTCCAATTTTTATACCTTTGTCATTTTGTTGTCTAATTGTTGTACCTAGAACTTTGAGTACTACATTGAATAAATAGAGATAGTTTACAGCCTTCTCTTATCCTGATTTTCTCAACAGCAAAAGAACTTCTGGGGGAATCACCATCCCTGAACTCAAGCTGTATTACAGAGAAATAGTGATAAAAAAACACATTGTATTGTAACAGAGAAAGACAGGTCGATCAATGGAAAAGAATTGAAGACACAGAAATAAACCTAAACACTTATGAACACTTGATTTGACAAAGAAGCCAAAACCATACAGCGGAAAAAAGAAAGCATCTTCAACAAATGGTGCTTTTATGACTGGGGGATCCATATGTAGAAGAATGCAAATTGATCTATATTTACTACCTTGTACAAAGCTCAAATCCAAGTGGATCAAGGATTTCAACATTAAACCAGAAATATTGAATATAATAAAAGAGAAAAGTGTTAAGTAGGCTTGAATACATTGGCACAGGGGAAAATTTCGTTAACAGATCTAGACCTAGGTGGAAAAGGAGTAGCTGTGTGAGGAAAAAAGGGAGGCAGGATCAGTTATGAGGGGAGACAGGAGAGAACCCAGAAGGCCATGAGAAATATTCAGCAGTGTGGGCTAGTGGATGAGGGAACATCTAGAAAATACCGGGGGCCTGGGATGTAAGAGGTTTCCAGGAATCCATGGGGATGACTAAATGCCCAATAATAGCACGATGGTACCTGAAAAGATTACCTCCAACAGATAGACATGGCCCCCAGTTGAGGGATGGGGAAACCCAACTATTTCAAAAATTTTAACCCAGTATTGTTCTTGTGTAAGGGAAATGCAGGGATAAAAATGGAGCAGAGACTGAAGGAAAGACCATCCAGAGACCACCCCAATTGGGATCTATCTCATGCACAGTTACCAAATGCTGACACTATTGATAATGCCATGCTGTACTTGCACAGTTACCAAATGCTGACACTATTGATAATGCCATGCTGTACTTGCAGACAGGAGCCTGGCATGGCTGTCCTCTGAGAGGCTCTACCAGTACTGGCCTAAGACAGATGCAGATTCTTACAGCCAACCATGAGACTGATATCAAGGACTCCTTTTTTTTTTTTAATTTTTATTTTCTATATTCTATGTTTACATTCCAAAGGCTTTCCCTTTCCCACATTCCCCCCCCCACATACGTCCCATAATTCCTCTCTCCCCCAACTATTCCCCAATCATTCCCCCCACTCCCCAGGATTTCTCTGTTCTGAGTCTACAAAACTGGATCCAATCTTTACAGTCCCAGGGTCCTCTCCTTTCTTCTTCTTGGGAATTGTTTGACTTGCTAATTGTGCCTTGAGTATTTAAGGCTTCTGGGCTCATTAATATCCACTTATCAGTGATTGCATTTCATGTGTATTCTTTTGTGATTGGGTTAACTCACTTAGGATGATATTTTCCAGATCTAACCATTTGCTTACAAATTGCATGAATTCATTATTTTTAATTGCTGAGTAGTATTCCATTGTATAAATATACCACATTTTCTGTATCCATTCCTCCTTTGAGGGATATTTGGGTTCCTTCCAGTTTCTGGCTATTATAAACAAGGCTGCTATAAACATAGTGGAGCATGTGTCTTTATTGTATGCAGGGGAATCCTCTGGGTATATGCCCAGGAGTGGTACGCCAGGGTCCTCTGGAAGTGACATGCCCAATTTTCTGAGGAACCGCCAAACTGATTTCCAGAGCGGTTTACCATTTTGCAATCCCACCAACAGTGGAGGAGTGTTCCTCTTTCTCCACATCCTCCCAGTACTTGTTGTCTCTTCAGTTTTATATATATATATATATATATATATATATATATATATATATATATGATATATTCTATATTTACAATTCAATTCCCTTTTTCTGGTTCCCCACCCCTAAGGGTCCCACATGCCCTTTTCCCTCCCCCTGCTCCCTCATCCACCCCCTCCCACCTCACTGTTCTTGTACTCCCCCCACAATGATGCTTTGGTCCATTCTAGCACCAGTGTCCACTCCTTTCTTCTTGTCAGGCCTCACTTGGTATGCGATTTATGTCTTTGGTGTTCCAAGATTCTAGGCTAATATCCACTTATCAGTGACTGCATACCATGGGAATTCTTTTGAGACTGGGTAACCTCACTTAGTATGATGTTCTCCAGCTCCATCCATTTCTCTAAGAATTTCATGAATTCATTGCTTCTAATGGCTGAATAGTACTCCATTGTGTATATATACCACATTTTTTGTATCCATTCATCTGTTGAGGGACATCTGGGTTCTTTCCAGCTTCTGGCTATTATATATAAGGCTGCTATGAACATAGTGGAGCATGTATCCTTATTGCATGCTGGGGAATCTACTTTTCGAGTTAATATTTCAAGCACTGTTTTGAAAAACAGATGGAAGTGGATACCTATGCCTTTTCCTAATTTTACATGATATGCTTTGACTTTCCCATATTAGTAGTTTAATATTGCTACAGATTTGTCTAACACACACACACACACACACACACACTCAAACACATGTACACTCACACACATGTGTATACATATATATGTATACAAATATGTATATGTAAAACAAATACATATGTATATGTATGTATATATTTTTTATTTTATTTTAGTTTAGTTTTTTCTCTAACCCTACTTATTTATGTCTTGATTCTTAGTTAACAAGGCTATTTTATTATATCCTATATTTTTGAGATTATAATATGATTACTTCATTTATTCTTCTCTTTTCTTCCTTCCAAACACTCTTGCATACTCCTCCTTGATCTTTTTTTTGTTTGAATTAAGGCTTCTTAGCAATATTCTTTTAGTAGGTTGGGATGATTTTCTTCCAACTTTAGTTTCTTCAGGATTTTTAATATGAAGAGATGTTAGGCTTTGTTAGAGATATTTTCTAGAGCTCTTTATATGATAATGTACATTTACTTCTGATGTATATGTTGCTATGTTCTGTATAAAAATAATTTGCATATGTTGAATCATCCTGGCAATCCAATTGTTCATATTGAGTGTGTTGTTAGATTTTATTTACAATTATTTTGAGAAGTTTTGCACACACTATTTATCTTTGTCAGTGTTCTATTGTTGCGAAGAAACACCACAACCATGGCAACTCTTATTTTTTTATGAATTTACTATTGTTTTAGGCTACGAATAAAGTTATTTATTTATTTATTTATTTATTTATCATTTACTTTACATTCTTTACATTACATACGTCCCTCCTTTTCTTCCAGTGTTCCCTAACACCCTCTCTTTCTATTCCACTCTCCTCTTCTCTTCTCTGAAGGGAAAGTGGATTCCTTTGTTGATACCAACCTTCCCTGGCATATCAAGTGTCTGGAGGACTATGCATATCCTCTCCCCCTGAGGCCAGACATGAATATCCAGTTAGGGAAAAGGGATTCTAAGGCAGACAAGGACACCAGAATCAGCACCCACTCCAATTGTGAGAGGGTCCTTATGGAGACCATGTTTCACATTCGCTACATATGTGTAGGGTGCTTTAGGTAGGTCTAGCCTTTGCATATTTTTGGTTGGTGGTTCAGCCTCTCAGAGCTACCATAAGTCCAGGTTAGTTGACGCTATAGACTGTCTTGTGGTGTCCTTGTGGTGCCCATGAGTTCTTCCCAATGTCTGGCTGTGGGTCTTTGCCTCTGTTTCCATCAGCTCCCTGATAAAGCAGTTTGGGGAACAGTTATGCTAGGTTTATGTCTGCAAACATAGTTGAATATCACTAATAGTGTCTTGGGTTGGCTCTTTAGGGTAGATCTCAATTTGGGTGAATCATTGTTTGGCCACCCTTTCAATCTCTGATTTATATTTATCCCTGCACATCTTGCATGCAGAATGAATTTTGGGTTCCTGTTTTATGGGGGATTTGTATTTCTTTCCTGGACATGGCTACAGGAGGTGGCCACACCAGCCTCTATTGTCCCTGCTTCAAGAAGTCTCAGTTAGGGTTACACTAATAAATTTCTGTGAGCCTCCAACATCTCATGTCTCTTTTCAGAGATCCCCACAACCACCACTGATGTCCTTTTTCTATTCCAGCCTCCTGTGTCTCCTCCACAGAATGCACATCAGATCTCTACCTCTATTCCCCCTCCCACATCTATCTCCTATTCAGTTTCCTCCTCCTTCTATCTGCCTCTGATGGCTATTTTATTTCCCCTTCTAAGTGACAGTCAAGTATCCTCCTTTGGGCCTTCCCTGATACTTAACTTAGGGTGTGCAAATTGTAGCAAGGTTAACCTGTACTTTATTGCTCAGGATAATATTTTCTAGTTCCATATATTTGCCTGCAAATTTCATGATGTCATTGTTTTTAATAGCTGAATAATATTCCATTATATATTTGTCCCACATTTTCTTAATCAATTCTTTGTTTGACGGATATCGAGGCTGTTCTCAGTTTCTGGTTCTTATGACTAAAGCTACTATGAACATAATTGAATAAATGTATTTGTGATATGGTGAATCAGCTTTTCAGTATATTTCTAGGAGGGATAAAAGTGGGTCTTGAGGTAGATCTATTTTGAATTTTTGGAGAAACCCCCACATTGATTTTCTTTCTTTCTTTCTTTCTTTCTTTCTTTCTTTCTTTCTTTCTTCTGGCTGTCCCTCCACATCACTGGGTAGGTAGCTCAATTTCTTTTTTTTCTACATTCTTTGTTCATATTCCAAATTATTTCCCCTTTCCTGGTTCCCCCCTCCCCATAAGTCCCATATGCCCTCTTCCCTCTGCCCATTCCCCGATCAAACCTGATCAAAGTGGCTGTACAATTTTGCACCCCTAGTAATGGAGGAAGAATTCTCTTATTTTACAACCTTGTCAGCAAGTGCTGCCACTGGAGTGTTTGATCTTATCCATTCTGAAAGGTATAAGATCGAAATTTATAGTAATTTTGATTTCCATTTTCCTAATGCCTAAGGATATTGAACATCCCTGTATGATCTTCCTGACAATTAAAGATTCTTTAAGTGGGCTTAACCTAATGCTGCTTGTGTTAAAATGTTAATTTTGATCCGCTAAACTGCTTACATGAATATCTGCACATAAGACACTGAGGGATCCTGTCCACAGTTGGCTCCGATTGGTAAATAAATGCTGATAATCGCTAGTGGCTGGGTAGGACAGACAGAGGCAGGACTTCTAGGTTTCCCAGGCTTTGGAAAGGGAGGGAAGGAAGAGAATTGCCACGAGAGGGTCATATGATGGACCAGTCATGTAAGAATTTGGGTGGGTGTATCTAAGTGGCCACTCCCCCAATTAGGACTCGTAGCAGAGATGAAATATAGATTTTTAAAGGATGTTAATTTTGGAATACTGGAGGGGAATGTCTGTGAGCTGGGGGAAAATTTAGAAGTGTCCAACCATTAAGGTAGGCAAGGCATATTGATAACATGTGTGTGTGTGTGTGTGTGTGTGTGTGTGTGTGTGTGTTTCATTCTAGAATCAGGATAGCCCTTGGGCAGGTACATGCGTATGACCAATCAGGAGCAAAGAACAGGCTTATTAATTACCGCTAAGGCAAATGAATGGAACTAGAAAATATCTTCTTAAGGGAGGTAACCCAGTCACAAAAGAATACACATGGTATATATTGAGTAATAAGTGGATATTAGGCAAAAAGCTTAGAATACCTATGATACAATTCATAGACCATATGAAACTCAAGACAAAGGAAGACCAAAGTATAGATGCTTCAAGTCCTACTGAGAATGGGGAACAAAATAATCACTGGAGGTAGAGGGAGGAGGGACTTGGGAAGAAGAGAGAAAGGGGAGGGGGAAAGGGGGCAGTATCAGGTATGGAAGGATATGTACAGATTTACAGAGTGTCAGGAAAACATTAACTGAAATACACAATAAAGGAGAGAGTGAGAACCTGTAGAGACCATATCCAGAGGTTAGGCATGGGCCCCAGTTGAGGGAGGGGCCCCACACCTATCTCTAAAAATTTCAACCATAATTGCTCTTGTCTAAGGGAAATACAGGGACAAAGAGTAGAGTAGATATTGAAGGAAATGCCATCCAGAGACTGCCCTACCTGGGGATCCATCCCATCTACAAATACCAAACCGAGACACTGTTGCTGATGCCAAGAAGTGCTTGCTGACCAGAACCTGATATAGTTGTCTCCTGGGAGACTCTAACAGAGCCTGACCAACATAGATGCAGGTGCTTGCAGCCAAACTTTGGACTGAATATCTGGAACCCAATAGAGGTGTTAGCATAAGGACTGAAGCAGCTGACAGAGTTTACAATCCCAAAAGAAGAATGACAATATCAACCAACTAGACCCTCCCGAGTTCCCAAGGACTAAACCACTAACCAAAGAGTACATATGGACGGACCTCTGGCTCCAGATGCAAATGTATTAAAGGATTGCCTTATGTGCAATCAGTGGGAGGGGAGTCCCTTCATTCTGTGAAAACTCAATGCTCCAGCATAGGCAAATGCTAGAACACTGAGGCAGGAGTGAGTGGGTGGGAAGGGGAGCACTCTCAACCTTGAGATTCCACCTCACACTAGTCAGAATGGCTAAGATTAAAAACTCAAGAGACAACAGGTGCTGGCAAGGATGTGGAGAAAGAGGAACACTCCTCCACTGTTGGTGGGATTGCAAAATGGTAAAACCGCTCTGGAAATCAGTTTGGTGGTTCCTCAGAAAATTGGGCATGTCACTTCCAGAGGACCCTGGCATCCTGCTCCTGGCCATATACCCAGAGGATTCCCCGGCATGCAATAAAGACACATGCTCCACAATGTTCATAGCAGCCTTGTTTATAATAGCCAGAAGTTGGAAGAAGCCCACATATCCCTCAAAGGAGGAATGGATACAGAAAATGTGGTATATTTATACAATGGAATACTACTCAGCAATTAAAAATAATGAACTCACGCAATTTGTAGGCAAATGGTTAGATCTGGAAAATATCAGCCTAAGCGAGTTAACCCAATCACAAAAAAATACACATGAAATGCAATCACTGATAAGTGGATATTAATGAGCCCAGAAGCCCTAAATTCTCAAGGCACAATTAGCAAGTCAAATGATTCCCAAGAAGAAGAAAGGAGAGGACCCTGGGCCTGAAAAGATTGGATCCAGTTTTGCAGATCCAGAACAGAGAAATGGTGGGGGGCGGTGATTGGGGAATAGTTGGGGGGAGAGGACTTATGGGATGTATGTTGGGGGGGACTGGGAAAGGGGAAAGCCTTTGGAATGTAAACAAAAAAAAAAAAAAAAAGAAAGGAAAGAAACCAGGGAAGGGGGATGAGGGTTTGCATTGGGGAAACCTGGAAGAGGGATATCATTTGAAATGTAAATAAATAAAATAACCAATTAAAAAAGACAGTTCTTTGTTTAGCTCTGTACCTCATTTCTTTATTGTGTTATTTGGCATTTGGTGCCAAATTTTTTAGTTCTTTATAGATTTTACATTAGTCCTCTGATGTAGGATTGGTGAAGATCCTACATCAGAATTTTGCCATTTTGTAAAGTGCTGTTTTGTCCTGTTGACAGTGTCCTTTGCCTTACAGAAGCTTTCTAGTTTTATGAGGTCCTGTTGTACCTGTTCAAGAAATTGTCTCCTGTACCATCGCGCTCAAGGATTTCCCCCACCCTTTCTTCTATTATATCTTTTATTGTACAGGATTTTTTTTAAAGCTATTCTGGTTTTTTTATATGAAGATGAGTATCACTCTTTTTATCTCTGTAAATAATTAAGTTGGAATTTTGATGAGATTTGCATTGAATCTGTAGATTGCTTTTGGTAATATGGCCATTTTAATTATGTTAATCCTACTTATCTGTGAATAAGGGTAATCTTTCCAGCTTCTGATGTAATCTTTGGTTTATTTCTTCAGGGACTTGAATTTTTGTTACATAAATCTTTAACTTCCTTGGTTAGAGTTACTATGAAGATATTTTATATATTATTTTTGGCTAATGTAAAGGGTGTTGTTTCTCTAATTTCTTTTGTGGAAAACGTATTCTCTATATGAAGGAGGACTACTGGCTTCTTTGAGTTAATTATATATTCAGCCACTTTGCTAAAGGTGTTTACCAGCTCTAGGAGTTCTGTGATAGAATTTTTGGGGTCACTTATGTATACTATCATATGATCTGCAAATAGTGATACTTTGATTTCTTCCTTTCCAATTCGTACCCACTTGATCTCTTGTAGTTGTCTAATTGCTCTAGCTAGAATTTCAAGTACTGTATTGAATAGATATGATGAGAGTGTACAGTTTGTCCTGTCACTGATTTTATTGGAATTGCCTTTAGTTTCTCACTATTTAATTTTATGTTGGTTATTAGATTGCTGAATACTGCCTGTACCTCTTAAAGACTTTTATCAAAAAAGGTATGGTGCATTTTGTCAAAGGATTTTCCAGCACGTAATGAGATGATCTTGTGGGTATTTTTCCTTTCATTTTATTGATATGGTGGATTACATTGATGGATTTTCATATGTTCAACCATTCCTGCACCCCTGGAATGAATTCTACTTGATTATGGAGGATTGGAGTTAGTTTGTGAGTATTTTATTGAGCATTTTTGCATCAATTTTCATAAGAGAAATTGGTTTGAAATTCTTTCTTCATTGAGACTTTGTTTGTACAGATATCTGGGTGACTGTTGCCTCAGAGAATGTGTTCGACAACCATCCAACTGTTTCTATTTTGTGGAATCATTTGAACAGTATTGGTATTAGCTCTTCTTTGAAGGTCTGGTAGAATTCTGCATTAAAACCATTTGGTTCTCGGTTTCTTTTTGGTTTGGAGATTTTAATGACTCCTATTTCATTAATGATTATATGACTATTTAAAAAGTTTATTTGATCTTGATTTAACATTGGTAGGTGTCATTTATCAAGAAAATTGTTCATTTTGTTTAGATATTATAATTTTGTGCCATACACAGTTTTTAAGTAAGATGTAATGATTCTTTGAATTTTATTGGCACTTGTTGTTATGTACCCTTTTCATTTCTGACTATGGTAATTTAAATACAGTCTTTCTACCTTGTAGGTAATTTGGTTAAGAACCAGCTCTTGATTTCATTGATCCTTTGTTTCTAATTTGTTGACTTAAGGCCTGAGTTTCATTTTTTCCTGCCACCTACTCCTCCTAATTTATTTCATTTTGTTTTAGAGTACTCAAGTGTGTTATTTAGTTACCACTATGTATCTCTCCAAGTTCTTTATGAAGTCACTTAGTTTCTCTTCATACTTCTTTCATTATATCCCATAAGTTTGGTTATGTTGTAAGTTTATATTCATTGATTTCTAGAAAGTTTTTAATTTCTTTATTTGTTTATTTCTTCTATGACTCAGTGTTGATGGAGTAGAAAGATGTTCAGTTTCCACAAATATGTAAGCTTTCTGTAGTAGCTAAAGTCCAGCTTTAATCCATGGTAGTGAGAAAATATATATATTTTCTTATATATATATATATATATATATATATATATAGATATAGATAGATAGATAGAGATAGAGATAGAGATAGAGATAGAGATAGAGATAGAGATAGAGATAGAGATAGATAGATACTTTCTTTGTGACTGGTTAGGTATCAATTTTTGTGAAGGTTCTTTGAGCTGCTGATAAGGACATTTATTCTTTTGTGTCTGAAATGTTCAGTAAATATCTGTTAGGTTCATTTGTTTTACTAAGTCAGTTAGTTTCATTATTTCTGTTTAATCTTCGTATGAATGATATGTCCCTTGGTGAGACTGTCGTGTCTCCCACTATTAACCTATGTTGTTTGATGTATAATTCAAGCTTTAGCAGTATTTTTTATAAGTGTGTGTACCCTTGCATTTGGGGCATAGATATTCAGAATACAGAGGTTGCCTGGTGGATTTTTCCTTTGATGGGTGCACAGGGTCCTTCCCCATCTCTTTTGTTTAATTTTGGATTCAAGAATATTTTATTAGGTACTAGAATGGCCACTCCATCTTGCTCCTGTTTTCTAGGAAAACCTTTTCCAGTACTTTAATCTGAGGTAATGTTTATCTTTGTTGCTGGGATGTTTTTACATAGGCAGCAGAATGATGGGTTCTATTTTCACATTCATTCCGTTAGCCTGTGCTTTTTTTTTTTAATCAGGGAATTGAGTCCATTGCTATAGAGATATTTTAATGACCAATGATTGTTAATGGCTGTAATTTTGATGTTGCTGGTGGTTCTCTCTCTCTCTCTCTCTCTCTCTCTCTCTCTCTCTCTCTGTCTCTGTCTCTCTCTCTGTCTCTCTCTCTCTCTGTTTCTCTCTCTCTCTCTCTCTCTCTCTCTCTCTCTCTCTGTGTGTGTTTGTGTAGGTGTATGCACACATGCATTCCTTCATTTGGTGTTACTGGTATGAAATTAACTATTTTCTGTGTCTTCTTGGGTGTAGTTAACCTCCTTTTGGAATTTCACTTCTAGTATCCTCAGTGGGGCTGGATTCGAGGAATGATATTCTTTAAGCTTGCTTTCTTTCATGTTTTGTTTTTTTTGTTTGATTTTTGAGACAGGGCTTCTCTGTATAGTCCTGGCTGTCCTGGAACTCACTATGCAGACCAGGATGGCCTTGAACTCAGAAATCTGCCTGCCTCTGCCTCCCAAGTGCTTGTATTAAAGGCATACACCACTACTGCTTGGCTTTTCATGAAATATTTTGTTTTCTTCATATATTGGGAACAAAATACCCATGGGAGGAGATACAGTGATAAAGTGTAGAGCAGAGACTAAAGGAAAGGCCATCCAAAGACACTATTGCAGATGCTAAGAAGAACTTCCTGATAGGAGCCTGATATAGCTGTCTCTTAGAGGCTTTGCCAGTGCCTGACAAACAAAGAGGGGGATACTCTCAGCTAAGCACTGGACTGAACACAGGGTCCCCAATGGAGGAGCAAGAGAAAGGACGCAAGGTAATCGAAGGGGTTTTCAGCCCCATAGGAGGAACAAAAATATGAACTAACCAGTACCCCGCCCTGCCCCCGAGCTCCTAGGAACTAAACCAAAAAGTAAGGAATACACATGAAGGGATCCATGGCTCCAGCCACATATGTAGAAGAGGACAGCTTTGTCAGACATCGGTGAGAGGAGAGGCTCTCAGATCTGTGAAGCCTCTATGCCCCAGTGTAGCGGAATGCCAGGATAGGAAAGCAGAAGTGGGTGAATTAGTGAGCAAGGAAATGGGGGTGGGATAAGGAGTTTTTGAGGGGGAACACGAGGAAGGGGGATAACATTTGAAATGTAAATAAAGAAAATATCTAAGGAAAAATAGAAAAATGTTTTTCTGGGTATAGCAGTCTTGGTTGACAACTCTGGTATCTTAGAGACTATAAGATATCTGCTCACGCCTCTGGCCACTAAAGTTCCAGCCCAGAAATCTGGTGTAATTCTAATAAGTCTGGCTTTATATATTACTTGTACTTTCCCCCTTGTGGCTTTTAATATTCTATCTTTATTCTGTAATTCAGTGTTGTGACTATTATGTGATAGTGGATTCTGAAATAACATCCAAGAAATTTGAAATACTCCAAAGAGGTCAAACCTAGGAATAATATGAGTAGATGAAGGAGAAGGTTCCGACCCAGCTCCAAGGCTCAGAAAATATTTTTTAACAAAGCCATTGAGGAAAATTTTCCTAACCAAACGAAAGAGATGCCTATATATTCGAGAAACTCACAGAATACTAAATAAATTGGATCAAAAAAGATCCTAGATAATAGAAGAAAAATTCCAATACAAGGCAGTTAATTACACCCAAGAGAACAGAGAAAATATAATTTTACACCAGCAAATTGAAAAGATCATGTACACACACAGACACACAAACACAGACAGAGACACAGACACACCACACACACACACACACACACACACACACACACACACACCACTATCACCACCAATCTCAAAATAGTAGCACTTAACAATAGTTGGTCACTAATATCTCTCAAAATCAGTTAAATTCAATTCTTCGAAGACACAATCTTACAGAATGAATCTGAGTATTTTGGAGGAAAGCATTTACCTGGGGCTTCTTTATATTTTTCAGAGGTTTAGTTGATTATCATCATGGTGGGAAGCATGGAAGTATGAATATAGACATGGTGCTAGAGAAGTAGCTAGAGTTCTTCAATTGGATCTGAGGGTAGCAGGAAGAGAGTGAAACTGAACCTGACTTGAGCATTTGAAACATTAAAGGGCCTCCCAGTGACATACTTTGTCCAACAATACCACATGTGTTCCAAGATGGTCACACCTCCTAAGTAAGAAACTCCCTGGAGACTAAGCATTCAAATCTATGAGTCTTTGAGTCTAATTCAAACCACCACACTATTAATATTCATATAAAGTTTGACCTGTAGTTTTCTTTGGTTATGATCTTTTTAGGTTTTCTATTAGAATAATATAGACAGTAAAAGAGCTTGTAGCATTCCTTCTATTTTATATAGAAAATATAATAGTTGTTTCATTTTTTTTAAAAATGTACATAAAATTTTGAAGTAAATCCACCCAGATCTGTTTTGATTGGGGTATATTATTATTTTAATCTTGTTATTCATTATCAAGCTAACGAAATATTTTGTGCCTTCTTGGAATTATTTCAGTAATAGGTATTAATTTCTTCTGAATTTATAAGATTTTACATTATAGGTTTTCAAAAAATATGTCCTAGTGGTGAGATGAAAATCATTGATGCCTACTGTAACTTATTGATTTTCAGCTCTAATTTTGTTAATTTTATTTCTCTGTGTTTTGTTATGGTTAACTTAACTAAGGGTTTGTTTATAGTCTCTATTTTTTAAAGAACCAACTCTTCAGTTCATTGACATTTTTGTAGTTATTTTTAGTTTTATCATTTTTATTAGTTTTGTTCTGATCTTTATTATGTTTTCTGTCAACTTGTTTTTTGTTTGCTTTGTTCTTGCTTTTTAAGCTACTAAGGTGGTTTTTGTTCTAGGAATTTTAACTTATTTTATCAAGTGCATTTGATGATATATTTTTCATTCAATTGTGTGTTGTTCAATCTTCTTTAGTTCATGCATTTTGTCTAGTTTCTTTTGCTATTGATTTCTAGTTTTATGTGGTAAGTTTTCAGGGAATACAAATCAATGTTACAAGAACATTCTATTGTACTTCTTTAGTGATTACTATCATAAAGAAAGCAAACAACAACAAAAGCTGACTAAAACAGGAAAAACTAAATACTTATGTGTTTACTGCTTGTAGTAATATGAATTAGTCCAGTTTCCATGGAAATCAATTGTGGGTGCATCTTAAAAAGGTAAAAATTAAACTATCACTTCACATTGCTATATAGTCCAAAGTATTTTTTTGAATGGATTGCTATATAGTCCAAAGTATTTTTTTGAATGGACATTTTAATTGGAGGTTATATTATCATTAATCAAACTGTACAGTATATCATTTGTGAAACTGAATAAAACTGATAAGCAATATTAATTTGGTTGCCACACAACCTAGATCATTGCCTTCTTCCCACTCCTTCCACTATGTTTCTCGTGACCACAGTATGAAGTCATTGGATTTGAGAGGTCTACACACCTAAAGGAAGGAATAAGAGGAATAATAAAAAACAACTGGAGTTAGGTGTTTAGCATGATGCACACATAGGGGTAGAAGAAATTTGATTAATATACCACAGAAATATTATGAGAGAATGATTTACATGCATAAGAACAAGTTTACATAAACTGTTGCCCTTTCCACCTCTCTGTATAATTTATGTGTTCATTTCCACACATGCAAATATGTAAAATGTGATGGTGCTGCTATTTAAATATGCATAAAAGTAATAATGAATATTTAAGAAAGTTACAGTTGCTAAAATTCAATGTCCCTTTTTCTTAAATTGTTTTGTTTTAAAACTTAATATTCAAGGCATTATATATGATTATGGATTTTCAAGCAAAGTGTATCATAGGAATCCCTCCCCCTGCTCATCTCTCCTATACCCTCCTTGCTACACTGCTGCTTCCCTCCTTTGTCTGGTGTGTGCTTTTAACTTTTTATTCTTATAGTACTTTTAATTTTCACCTTTTTCATTAGATTTATTTGAGAGGAGATCTACTTGCACACTGACTGTTTTTCTGCAATAACCTTTAATCAGAAAGCAAAGTTACAGGCAGGAAATTTGTCCTAACTTGTCTCATCAGCTTTTACAAGATGAGACAGAACATGATCTTGGGAAGGGTAGAATTGGTGAGTGTTGCCTGAACTCAGTTATCATCACTGTTACACAGATCACGCTGAGGTGACAAAATCATCTTATCAAATGATTTTATGCTAGAAGCATGAGCTAACGGCATATACATAAAACCGAGGGTCAGAATGGCTTTGGCTTCACTGCTGTAGATATAATTACAGTAACTCTTTCTCACAATGAGTTTATGTTATACATTCTGGAAAATGTATGTCTAGAAGTTTAAATTCTTAATTTTTCAAGCAATTGTATAAGTGTATTCATTGAAAACTTCTTTGTTTTATTTAATTTCTATGTAAATTTTCTGTAGTCTGAAAATTAGTTGAATTAAATAGACCATTGTTAACTCTAATAGATTTAAAATTTTTAAATTAATCTGAGAAACTAAAAATATGCCTTGAATGTGTCAAGAGCACCCAAAACAAAATTACTAGTGTGTCATTTATTTTTTCTTCTTATTTATGTTTTTATTGGATATTTTCTTTATTTACATTTGAAATGTTACCCCTTTCCCAGTACCCCCTGGAAACTCCCTATCCCATTGCCCCTCCCCATGTTTCTATGAGTGTAAATCATCTTATGTATGTTTTAAAAGGACACAATTCTTTGAATATCATGTTTTAGTGAATTCTGAAAAGGTATTAGACATGTCAAAGAATGTGCAATTCAGTTCCTATATTTATTAATCAAAATTTTGCCTAACATAATTCTGGCAAATTTTCTTTTTATAACCTTAATATATATTTCTTAAAATATCTATCCATGAGGATGGACTTTGGTGTGATATCAATACTCAAAAAAGTATACATGACAAAGCTTATCCATTATAAATATGGACATGTCATCATCAACATAAGGATTTTGTTCGTCACTTAATAAGGAAAAAGCTTATGTTCAAATAAAGTTCTTCATTTAAAATGCTACTTTATCCTTTTGCTATAAGCAGGTATATTCAATTTATTTGGAGTAAAATATTTAAATGTGAGATAAAATAAAGTGACCATCTCCATTTTATTCATTATTGTAGCAGAAATTCTCCAAAAAATGTATCATTTTAGGCCAACTGCTGATCACATCCAAGTATAATATACACTCAGTTAAGACTTTAACAATTGCTGAGCACACATTAATCTGGTTGGCTCAAGCAACCCTGCCATTTTACAAAAACACTTTTCTTGCTAATGGAACAACTTGACAATTTTCACTTGAGTGAAAATTCAATAAGTAAGTTAAGAATACAAATAGTAACCAGGCCTTGGGGATGCTACAGAATTGAAACACAACTTTTTTTCCCTGACAGTTTGTAGTGTAGTTCTGGTGTTCTGTTTCAAAATCTATCAAAGAGAATGATAACTGGAGCTAGTACTTTAGTTTGATTCTTGAACCAAATAATCAGACAGGCTGTCTGGCCTCACTGCCTTTGGCCATCAAGGAAAAAAAAAAGGAAGTTTGAGTTTGAAAAGCAGAAACCCTAAAACCATCAGATTACTGCTTTATCCTGGTAGAATCATTTCCTAAGTTTCATGCTTGAACATATGATCAGGGAAAACAGATAATGAAGGCATCTTCCCTGATGTCAACTGGACTCTGCAGCAAACACATCTCCAACAAAATGCTCTTTAATGTCATCTGAAGTGATGGGTAATATCAGCTTCCATTTACCTCAATGGTGACTTTAATCTCATTTTCTTAATATCAAAACCAAATAAAATCACCCTCATTTGTTGTCTTATATACCCAACTCACACTGAAGAAACTGATACTGTATGCTGCTTATTAATTCTACAAGTTTGTATCCAGAGATCAGGAATGAACTGGTAGAAACAGAGAATTACATCTTAAATTATCCCTAAGAATAGTTTGGTCTGAATATATTTCACAAGTGCAGTTTATAGTGATATGTACCACAGGATCTTTATATAAAAGGTTTTAATGTATCTCTTTTGTTTGCTTGTTTGTTTTATATTTTTTATTAGATGTATTCTTTATTTACATGTCAAATGTTACTCCCTTTCCTCGTCACCCACCCCCAAAAGTCCCCTAACCCATCCCCTTCTGCCTGTTCACCAATCAACCCACTCCTTCTTCCCTGTCCTGGTATTCCCCTACACTGCAGCATCTAGTCTTCTCAGGACCAATGACCTCTCCTCCCTTTGATGTCTGACAAGGCCATTGATATGACCTCTCCTCCCTATGCACCTGAAGCCATGGATCCCTCCATGTATACTCTTTGGTTGATGACTGGGAGCTCTGGGCCTACTAGATGGCTCATATTGTTGTTCCTCCTATGGTGCTGCAAATCCCTCTAGCTCACTGGGTCCATTCTCTAGCTTCTCCATTGGGCACCCTGTGCTCAATTCAGTGGCTGGCTGAGAGTGTCCCTCTCTTTATTTGCAAAGCACTGGCAAAGCCTCCTAAGTGACAGCTATATCAGGTTCCTGTCAGCAAGCACTTGTGCATCCACAATAATGTCTGAGTTTTGTAACTGTATGTGGGATAGATCACTAGGTGGGGCTGTCCCTGAACGGTCTTTCCCTCAGACTCTCTTCCACACTTTGTCTCTGTATCTCTTCTTTTGGGTATTTTGATCTCCCTCTAAGAATTACCAGAGTATCCATACTTTGCTCTTCTGTTTTGAGCTTCATTTGATCTGTGAATTGTGTCTTGGGTGTTCTGAGCTTCTGGTCTAATATTCACTTATCAGTGAATGCATACCAGGTGTGTTCTTTTGTGATTGGGTTACCTCACTCAGGATGATATTTTCCAGTTCCACCCATTTACCTAAGAATTTCATGAATTCATGGAATAGCTGAGTAGTAGTCCATTGTGTAAATATACCACAATTTCTGTATCCATTCCTGTGTGGAAGGACATCTGGGTTCTTTCCAGTTTCTAGCTATTATAAATAAGGCTGCTAAGAACATAGTGGTGCATGAGTCCTTATTACATATTGGAGCATCTTCTGGGTATCTGGCCAGGAGTGCTATAGCATAATACTAAAGTAGCATTATGACCAGTTTTCTGAGGAACCACCAAACTGATTTCCAGAGTGGACATACCAGCTTGCTATCCTACCAGCAGTGGAGGAGTGTTCCTCTTTCTCCCCATCTTAGCTAGCACCTGCTGTCTCCTTAGTTTTTGATCTTAGCCATTCTGACTGGTGTGAGTTGAAATCTCAGGTTTGTTTAGATATGCATTTTTTTAATGACTAAGGATATAGAACAATTCTTTAGGTGCTTCTCAACCATTCAATATTCTGCAGGTGAAAATTCTTTGTTAAGTTCTGTATCCCATTTTTAATAGGGTTATTTGGTTCTCTGGAGTCTAACTTCTTGAGTTCTTTGTATATATTGAATATTTGCCCTCTGTCAGATGTAGGATTGGTAAAGATCTTTTCCCAATCAATTGGGTGCTGTTTTGTGCTATTGACAGTGTTCTTTGCCTTACAGAAACTTTGTAATTTTATGAGGTCCAATTTGTCAATTCTTGATCTTAGAACATAAGCTAATGGTTTTCTGTTCAGGAAATTTTCATCTGTGCCCATGTGCTCAAGGCTCTTCCCCACTTTATTTTGTTAATTACAGTGTGTCTGGTTTTATGTGGATGTCCTTGATCCACTTAGACTTGAGCTTTGTACAGTGAGATACAAATGGATCAATTTGTATGTTTCTACATGCTAGCTGCCAGTTGAACAAGCACCATTTGTTGGAAAGGCAATCCTTTTCCACTGGATGGTTTTAGCTCCGTTGCCAAAGATCAAGTAGCCATTGTTGTGTGGGTTTATATTTGGGTCTTCAATTTAATTCCTTTGATCTACCTGCCTGTCACTGTACCAATACCATACAGTTTTTAACACTATTGCTCTGTACTACTGCTCAAGGTCCAGGATACTAATTCCCTCAGAATTTCTTTTACTGTTGAGAATAGTTTTAGCTATCCTGGATTTTTTTGTTATTCCAGATGAATTTGAGAATTGTACTTTCTAACTCTATGAAGGATTGAGTTGGAATTTTGATGGGGATTGCATTCAATCTGTGGATTGCTTTTGTGAAGATGTTCATTTTTGCTATATTAATCTTGCTAATCCATGAGCATGGGAGATCTTTCCATCTTCTGAGGTCTTCTTCAATTTCTTTCTTCAGAAACTTGAAGTTCTTGTCATAAATATCTTTCACTTGTTTGGTTAGATTCACCCCAAGATACTTTAGATTGTTTGTGACTATTGTCAAGGGAGCCATTTCCCTAATTTATTTCTTAGCCTGTTTATCTTTTGAGTATAGGAAGGCTACTAATTTCTTCGAGTTAATTTTATATCCAGCCCATTTGCTGAAGTTGTTTATCAGCTGTAAGTGTTCTTTGGTGGAGTTTTTGGGGTCAATTATTTAAACTATCATATCATCTGTGAAAAGTGATAGTTTGACTTCTTCCTTTCAAGTTTGTATCCCTTTGACCTCCTTTTGCTGTCTAGTTGTTCTAGCTAGAACTTCAAGTAATATAGTAATATAGTGAATAGAAACAGAGAGAGAGAGAGAGAGAGAGAGAGAGAGAGAGAGAGAGAGAGAGAGAGAGAGAGAGAGGGAGAGAGAGAGAGAGAGAGAGAGAGAGAGAGAGAGAGAGAGCAGCCTTGTCTAGTCTCTGATTTTAATGTGATTGCTTTAACTTTCTCTCCATTTAGTTTGACGTTTGTTATGGGTTTGCTTTATATAGTTTTCACTTTGTTTAGGTAGGGGCCTTGAATTCCTGATCCTTTCAAGTCTATTAACATGAAAGGATGCTGAATTTTGTCAAATGCTTTTTCAGCATCTAATGAAATGACCATGTGGTATTTTTCTTTGAGTTTGTTTATGTAGTAGATTACATTGATGGATTTCTGTATATTGAACCATACCTGCATCCCTTGGATGAAGCCTACTGGATTGTGGTGAATGATCATTTTGATGTATTCTTGGGTTTAGTTGGCAAGAATTTTATTGAGTAGTTTTGTATTAATATTCATAATGGAAATTGGTCTGAATTTCTCATTCTTTGTTGGATCTTTGTGTGGTTTTAGTATCAGCATAATTGTGGCTTCATAGGATGAATTGTTTCTATTTTGTGGAACAGTTTGAAGAGTATTGGTGTTAGGTCTTCTTTAAAGGTCTGAGAGTATTCTGCACTTAAACCATCTAGCCCTGTGCCTTTTTTGTTTGGGAGACTTTCAAAGACCTCTTCTATTACTTTAGTGGTTATGGGACACTTTAGATGGTCAGTCTGATTCTGATTTAACTTTGGTATTTGGTATCTATCTAGGAAATTGTCCATTTCATCCAGATTCTCCAGTTGTGTTGAGTATAGGCTTTTGTAGTAGGATCTGATAAATTTTTTAATTTCCTCAGTTTCTCTTGTTATATCTCCCCTTTCATTTCTGATTTTGTTAATTTGGATACTGTCTCTGTGCTCTGTGGTTAGTCTGGCTAAGTGTTTATCTATCATGTTGATTTTCTCAAAGAACCAGCTCCTGGTTTTGTTGATTTTTTGAATAGTTCTTTTTGTTTGTACTAGGTTGATTTCAGCCCTGAGTTTGATGATTTCCTGATGTCTATTAATCTTGGGTGTATTAACTTCTTTCTGTTCTAGAGCTTTCAGATGTGCTATATAGCTGCCAGTGTATGCCTTCTCCAGTTTCTTTTTGGACGCACTCAAATCTATGAGTTCTCCTCTTACCTCTGCTTTCATTGTGTCCCATTCATTTGAGTATGCTGTGCCTTCATTTGCATTAACCTCTAAAAGGTTTCTGATTTTGTTTCTTATTTCTTCCTTGACCAAGGAATTATTGAGTAGAGCATTGTTCGGCTTTCATGTGTTTGTGGGCTTTCTGTTGTTTTTGTTGCTATTGAAGACCACCCTTACTCTATAGTGATCTGAAAGGAGGCATGGGATTATTTCACTCTTCTTATATCTGTTGAGGTCTATTTTGTGACCAATTTTATGGTCAGTTTTGGAGGAAGTACCATGAGATGTTGAGAAGAAGGTATGTTCTTTTGATTTAGGATGAAATGTTCTATAGATATCTTTTAAATCCATTTGGTCCATAACTTCTATTAGTTTCACTTTTTCTCTGTCTAGTGTGTTTCCCTGATCTGTCCATTGAGAAGAGTGGGGGTACCGAAGTCACCTACAATTATTGTGAGAAGTGCAATTTGTGCTTTGAGCTTTAGTACAGTTTCTTTTACAAATGTGGGTGCCCTTGCAGTTGGAGCATAGATGTTCAGAATTAAGAGTACTTCTTTGTAGATTTTTCCTTTGATGAGTATGAAGTGTCCTTTGTCTTTTTTGATTATTTTTGGTTGAAAGTCAATTTTATCTGATTTTAGAATGACTACTCCAACTTGTTTCTTGGGACCATTTGCTTGGAAAATTTTACAGCCTTTTACTCTGAGGTAGTATGTGTCTTTGACACTGAGGTGTGTTTATAGTTTGCAGAAAAATGCTGGGTTCTGTTTATGTATCCAGTTTGTTAGTAAATGTCTTTTTATTGAGTCCATTGATGTTAAGAGATATTAAGGGATAGTGATTGTTGCTTCCTGTTATTTTTGATGTTATTTTTATGTTTGTGTGGTTATCTTCTTTTGTGTTTGTTGAAAGAAGATTACTTTCTTGCTTTTTCTAGGGTGTAGTTTCCATCCTCGTGTTGTTGTTTTCCATCTATTATCCTTTGTATGACTAAGTTTTCGGAAAGATATTGTTTAAATTTGATTTTATCATGGAATGTCTTGGTTTCTCCATTTTTGGTGATTGAGAGTTTTGCTGGGTATAGTTGTCTGGACTGGCATTTTTGTTCTCTTAGGGTCTGTATGAAATCTGTCCAAGATCTTCTAGCTTTCATGGTCTCTGGTGAGAATTTTGGAGTAATTCTGACTGACCTGCCTTTATATGTTCCTTGACCTTTTTCCCTTACTGCTTTTAATATTCTTTCTTTGATTTGTGCAATTGAGATTTTAATTATTATGTGACAGGAGGAATTTCTGTTCTGGTCCAGTCTGTTTCTAGTTCTATAGGCTCCTTGTATGTTCATGGGCTTCTTTCTCTTCCAATTATGGAAGTTTTCTTCTATAATTTTGTTGAATATATTTACTGGCCATTGAAGTTTTAAGTCTTTGCTCTCGTCTATACCTATAATCTTTATGTTTGGTCTTCTCATTTTATTCTGTATTTCCTGGATGTTTGGGGTTACAGGCTTTTTGCATTTTGCATTTTCTTGGACTGTTAAATCAATGCTTTCTATGGTGTCTTCAGAACCTGAGATTCTTTCTTCTTTCTCTTGTATTATGTTGTTGATGCCTGCATCTATGACTCCCGATTTTTTCCAACATTTTCTATCTCCAGAATTGTCTTCCTTTGTGATTTCTTTGTTTTTTCTACTTTCATTTTTAGATCCTGAATGGTTTTGTTCAGTTCCTTCACTTGTTTGTGTTTCCTTGTAATTTTTTAATGGCTTTTTGTGTTTCCTCTTTAAGGACTTCTACCTGTTAACCCATGTTCTCCTGTATTACTTTACGGGATTTTTGTGTTTCCTTTTTAAAGTCTTTTACTTGTTGACTCACATTTTCTTTAAGGGAATTATTTATGTTATTCTTGAAGTCCTCTACCAGTATCATGAGATGTGATTTTAAATCCAGATCGAATATTAAAAAAAATAAATAAAATAAATAAATATATTTTCAAAAATGTCTGGAGGAAATAATTACTATTCCTTAATATCTCTTAACATCAATGGACTCAATTCCCCAATAAAAAGACATAGACTAACAGACTGGATACGGAAACAGGACCCTACATTTTGCTGCTTACAGGAAACACACCTCAGAGTCAAAGACAAACACTACCTTAGAGTAAAAGGATGGAAGACAATTTTGCAATAAATGGTCACAGGAAGCAAGCTGGAGTAGCCATTTTAATATCAGATAAAATTGACTTTCAACCCAAAGTCATCAAAAGAGACACAGAAGATCACTTCCTGCTAGTCAAAGGAAGAATCCACCGAGAGGAACTCACAATTCTAAACATCTATGCTCCAAATGTAAGGGCACCCTCATTTGTAAAAGAAACCTTACTAAAGCTCAAAGCACACATTGCACCTAACACAATGATTGTGGGGGACCTCAATACTCCACTATCTACAGTGGACTGACCAGGAAAACAGAAACTAAACAGAGACACGGAGAAACTCATTGAAACTTTGGAGCAATTGGATTTAACAGATATATATAGAACATTTCACCCTAAAGCAAAAGACTATACCTTTTTCTCAGCCCCTCATGGTACCTTCTCCAAAATCGACCATATAATTGGACACAAGACAGATCTCAACAAATATAAAAAGATCGAACTAATCCCATGCCTCTTATCAGATCACCATGGAGTAAGAGTGTTCTTCAATAGCAACAAAAACAACAGAAAATCCCCATACGCTTGGAGGCTGAACAATATTCTACTCAATGATACCTTAGTCCAGGAAGAAATAAAGAAAGAAATCAAAGAATTCTTAGAACTTAATGAAAATGAAGGCACAACATACCCAAATCTATGGGACACAATGAAAGCAGTGCTTAGAGGAAAACTCATAGCCCTGAGTGTCTCCAAAAAGAAACAGGAGAGAGCATATACTAGCAACTTAATGGCGCACTTGAAAGCTCTGGAACAAAAAGAAGCAATTTCACCCAGGAGGAGTAGAAGACAGGAAATCATCAAACTCAGGGCTGAAATCAATCAAGTTGAAACAAAGAGAACCATACAAAGAATCAACAAAACCAGGAGCTGGTTCTTTGAGAAGATCAACAAGATAGATAAACCCCTAGCCAGACTTACTAAAGGGCACAGAGACAGTATTCAAATTAACAAAATTAGAAATGAAAAGGGAGATATAACAACAGAAACTGAGGAAATTCAAAAAATCATCAGATCCTACTACAAAAACCTATACTCAACACAACTGGAGAATCTGGAGGAAATGCACAATTTCCTCGACAGTTACCAAGTACCAAAATTAAACCAGGATCAAATAGATTGTCTAAGCAGACCCATAACCCCCAAAGAAATAGAAGGGGTCATAGACAGTCTTCCAACCAAAAAGAGCACAGGACCAGACGGTTTTAGTGCAGAATTCTATCAGACCTTCAAAGAAGTCCTGATACCGATACTCTTCAAATTATTCCACAAAATAGAAACAGAAGGAACACTACCCAACTCATTCTATGAAGCCACAATTACCCTGATACCAAAACCACACAAAGATCCAACTAAGAAAGAGAACTACAGGCCAATTTCTCTTATGAATATCGATGCAAAAATACTAAACAAAATACTTGCCAACCGAATCCAAGAACACATCAAAACGATCATTCACCATGATCAAGTTGGCTTCATCCCAGGGATGCAGGGATGGTTCAATATACGGAAATCCATCAACGTAATCCACTACATAAACAAACTCAAAGAAAAAAACCACATGGTCATCTCATTGGATGCTGAAAAAGCATTTGACAAAATTCAGCATCCTTTCATGCTAAAGGTCCTAGAAAGAACAGGAATTCAAGGCCCATATCTAAACATAGTAAAAGCAATATACAGCAGACCAGTAGCCAACATCAAGTTAAACGGAGAAAAACTTGAAGCAATCCCTCTAAAATCAGGGACTAGACAAGGCTGTCCCCTCTCGCCATATCTCTTCAATATAGTACTTGAGGTACTAGCTAGAGCAATTCAACAACAGAGGGAAGTCAAAGGGATACAAATCGGAAAGGAAGAAGTCAAACTATCACTATTTGCAGATGATATGATAGTTTACTTAAGTGACCCAAAAACGTCCACCAGAGAACTCCTGCAACTGATAAACAACTTCAGCAAAGTGGCTGGCTATAAAATCAACTCAAGTAAATCAGTAGCCTTCCTATATGCGAAGGATAAGCAGGCCGAGAAAGAAATTAGGGAAGTGACACCCTTCACAATAGCCACAAAGGATATAAAGTATCTTGGAGTTACGCTAACCAAACATGTGAAAGATTTATACGACAAAAACTTCAGGTCTCTGAAGAGGGAAATTGAAGAAGACATCAGAAAATGGGAAAATCTTCCATGCTCGTGGGTTGGCAGGACTAATATAGTCAAAATGGCAATCTTGCCCAAAGCAATATACAGATTCAATGCAATCCCCATCAAAATCCCAACTCAGTTCTTCATAGAGCTAGAAAGAGCAATTCTCAAATTCATCTGGAATAACAAAAAACCCAGGATATCTAAAACTATTATCAACAGCAAAAGAACTTCTGGGGGAATCAATATCCCGGACCTCAAGCAATATTATAGAGCAGTGGTATTAAAAACTGCATGGTATTGGTTCAGTGACAGGGAAGCGGATCAATGGAATAGGATCGAAGACCCAGAATTGAACCCACACATCTATGGCCAATTGATCTTCGACAAAGGAGCTGAAAACATCCAGTGGAAAAAAGATAGCCTTTTCAACAAATGGTGCTGACTCCAACTGGAGGTCAACATGCAGAAGAATGAGAATTGATCCACTCTTATCTCCTTGCACTAAGCTCAACTCCAAGTGTATCAAAGACCTCCACATAAAACAAGACACACTAAAACTAATAGAAAAGAAACTGGGGAAGACCCTTGAGGACATTGGCTCAGGGGAAAAATTCCTGAACAGAACACCAATTGCTTATGCTCTAAGAGCAAGAATAGACAAATGGGACCTCATAAAACTACAAAGTTTCTGTAAGGCAAAAGAAACTGTCAAAAGGATAAATCGGCAACCAACAAATTGGGAAAAAATCTTCACCAACCCCACATCCGACAGAGGGCTAATCTCCAATGTATACAAAGAACTCAAGAGGTTAGACCCCAGAAAACCAAATAACCCTATCCAAAAATGGGGTACAGAGCTAAACAGAGACTTTTCACCTGAAGAAATTCGGATGGCTGAGAAACACCTTAAAAAATGTTCAACATCATTAGTCATTAGGGAAATGCAAATTAAAACAACCCTGAGATTTCACCTCACACCAGTCAGAATGGCTAAGATTAAAAACTCAGAAGACATCAGGTGTTGGCGAGGATGTGGAGAAAGAGGAACACTCCTCCACTGCTGGTGGGAATGCAAGCTGGTACAACCACTCTGGAAATCAGTATGGCGGTTCCTCAGAAAACTGGGCGTGATACTTCCGGAGGACCCAGCCATACCACTCCTCGGAATATACCCAGAAGATTCACCAGCATGCAATAAGGATACATGTTCCAGTATGTTCATAGCAGCCTTATATATAATAGCCAGAAGCTGGAAAGAACCCATATGTCCCTCAACAGAGGAATGGATACAAAAAATGTGGTATATATACACAATGGAGTACTATTCAGCCATTAGAAACAATGAATTCATGAAATTCTTAGAGAAATGGATGGAGCTGGAGAATGTCATACTAAGTGAGGTGACCCAGTCTCAAAAGAATACCCATGGTATACAGTCACTGATAAGTGGATATTAGCCTAGAAGCTTGGAACACCAAATACACAAATCACATATCAAGTGATGTCTCACAAGAAGAAAGGAGTGGAAACTGGTGCTAGAATGGACCAAAACATCATTGTGGGAGAGTACAAGAACAGTAAAGTGGGAGGGGTGGATGCGGGAGCAGGGGGAGGGAAAAGGACATGTGGGACCTTTGGGGGTGGGGAACCAGAAAAAGGGAAATGAATTGTAAATATAGAATATATACAATAAAAAAAATAAAAAAAAAGATTCCTATGTAATGTCTTATAAGAGATCTGGATTTCATGATACAATTAAAAAATAATAAAAGTATTATTTTCTTTAAAATTTACATAAATTTAATAACATGAACAAATTACCAAGGAACTTATATTTATCTGCGTCCCATTGCTTTCTCATTCAACAGATTGGTGGCCATTATTACCAAGGCACATGAAACTCAAAGAAGTAACCAAAGGGGTGGTAAATGTTAACTCTGGGGAATACAATCCACAAACAAAGCCAACAAAATAGTTCTGATGTACACTTTGTCAGGGTAGAACACTTATCTCCACCATAAAAAAATGGAAGGAGTGCTACTAATGTAATGCAAATGTAACTGTAAGATATGTATGCTTAAACAAGATTTTCTTTTGTAGCAGCAGTAACAGAGGTATTTAACCTGTGAACAGTAGCAGGAGGACTATAATGTTCTGTTACTGCCCAACACCACAAAAATTCCTTTTTCTAGCACCTCTCAATATCACAAACATCACCTGTGATAGGGTCCCTGGGACTTTCTGAATCTCTCCTATGTGTCCAGTAGTAAGGAGAAACAGAGCTAATCAAAGCAAGGAAAACACTATAAAATTAATATTTGAACCAAAACTTATATGCAAAGATTATATTTTAAAATTCTATCTAAACATTTGCAGGCATAGAAAACCTAAAAAGTTAATATTGGTATTATCAAGAGATAATGGAAATAGCATCAGAAGAGGCCAGTAGCTAGAATAATAGCAGAGTGAGTTCACCCACCCAAACTAGACTAGCAACTTCCAATGCCAGAGATGGAAGACATTAGCAAGTTTTATAAGACTTAAGCAATTAACATGAGGACAGCAAATTGATCCTGTAGTTCATTTTAATCTCTGTATTTTAGATGTACACATTTTTACATCTATGGTTAGATAGTTTTAATAAAGAATATCTTATATTGAAGCTAAAATTTCACTAAAAATCTAATTTAAAAAGAGTCTTGACAAACAAATAATGAAAGTTTCAGATATTTAAAGTGGTTATCTAAAAAAAATCTTAGAAATATAGGTAAATGTTTTCCACTAGGTATAAAATGAAGAACTATTAGATTGCAGTGCATATAAAAAAGTATTAAATATTGCTACAATGTTAAAATCTTGTGGCATTTAGTGTTTAAATGTTGGAACTGAGAATAATTTATCATTCAATGTTTAGATGACATATTATTAACTTTGAAAACATTCAAAAAAAAGCTTAAGTTTCTTTGTAGAACCCTCTTGGCTATTGCTATTAGCAGGTGGTTGACTTCCCCCAGAGTAGGAACCAGGAGAGAACCAGTTGCTAGCTCTAGCAGAAGAAGAGATGACAGGAATTGGTTTCAATTCAGTCAGCTGAAACCTTGACCTAGTAAGTGACTTTAAAAAGGGCAAACTGTTCTGTTCAGGAACGTTTCTCCTGTGCCCATGTGTTCAAGATTCGTTCCCACTTTCTCCTCTATAAGCTTCAGTGTGTCTGGTTTTATGTGTAGATCCTTGATCCACTTGGACTTGAGCTTTGTACAAGGAGATAAGAATGGGTCAATTTGCATTTTTCTGCATGCAGATCTCCAATTGATCCAGCACCATTTGTTAAAAATGCTGTCTTTTTTTTCCCCCCTGGATGTTTTTGGCTCCTTTGCCAAATATCAAGTGACCTTTTCTGTGTGGATTCTTTTCTGGGTCTTCAATTCTGTTCCATTGATCTTCCTGCCTGTCTGCGTACCAATACCAAACAGTTTTTTTTTTTAATTTATCATGATTGCTCTGTAATAGAGCTTGAGGTCAGGGATGGTGATTCCCCCAGAATATCTTTTGTTGTGGAGAATAGTTTTTGCTATCCTTGTGTTCTTTGTTATTCCAGATGAATCTGAGAATTGCTCTCTCTAGATCTATGAAGAATTGATTTGGGATTTTGATGAGGATTGCAGTGAATCTATAGATTGCTTTTTGGCAAGATGGACATTTTTACTATATTGATCCTGCCAATCCATGAACATGAGAGATCTTTCCACCTCCTGAGACTTTCTTCGATTTCTTTCTTCAGAGGCTTATGCTCTAAGAACAAGAACTGACAAATGGGACCTCATAAAGTTGCAAAGTTTCTGTAAGGCAAAGGACACAGGCAATAGGACAAAACGGCAACCCCCAAATTGGGGAAAGATCTTTACTAACCCTACATCCAATAAAGGGCTAATACAAAGAATTCAAGAAGTTAGTCCCCAGAGAGTCAAATAACCCTATTAAAAATGGGGTAGAGTGTTAAACAGGAAATTCTCAACTGAGGAAACTCGAATGGCCCTAAAGCACCTAAAGAAATTTCAGCATCCTTAGTTATTAGGGAAATGCCAATCAAGATAACACCGAGATTCCACCTTACAGCAGTCAGAATGGCTAAGATGAAAAACTCAGGGGACAGCAGATGGTGGAGAGGATGTGGGGAAAAAGGAACACATCTCCATTGTTGGTGGGATTGCAAGCTGGTAAAACCACTCTGGAAATCAGTTTGGTGATTGCTCAGAAAACTAGACATAGTACTACTTGCTGACACAGCTATACCACTCCTGGGCGTATACCCAGAAGATGCTCCTACAAGTAATAAGGATACATGCTCCACTATGTTCATAACAGCCTTATTTATAATAGCCAGAAGCTGGAAAGAACCCAGATGTCCCTCAACGGAGGAATGGATACAGAAACTGTGGTATATATACACAATGGAGTACTATTCAGCTATTAAAAGCAATGAATTTATGAAATTCTTAGGCAAATGGATGGAACTAGGAAGTGTCATCCTGAGCTAGGCAACCCAATCACAAAAGATAACATGATATGCACTCACTAATAAGCAGAAGTTAGCCCAAAATGTCAAAATAAACAAGTTACAATTCACCCAACACAGGACAATCAAGAAGGAGAAGAACTTAAGTAAGGGTGCTTTGGTTTCTCTAAGAAAGGGAACAAAGTACTCATAGGAGCAATAAGGGAGACAATGTGTGGAGCAGGGGCTGAAATAAAGGGCAGCCAGAGACTGTCCTACCTGGGGATTCATCCTATAAACAGTCAACAAACCCTGACACTACTAAGGATGAAAAGAAGTGTATACCAAAAGGAGCATGCAATGGTTGTCTCCAAAGGGGCCCTGCCAGAGCCTACAAATACAGAGGCAGATCTGTATTTGTTGTTTGCTAGCAATCAACTATTGGACTGGGCATGGGGTCTCCAAAGGAGGAGCTGGAGGAGGTCCATAAGAGTTGAAGTGGCTTACAGCCCCATGGGGATAGCAATGATTTCCACCACACAGATGCCCCACAACTCCTAGGGACTGAACCATCAACCAGGGGACACACATGGTTCCAGCCAAAAATGTGGCAGAAGAAAGCCTTGTTGGGCATCACTGGGAGGAATGGTCCTCGGTCAGGTACAGGCTCAGCAGAGGTCCCAGCAAAGGGAAACTGAGTTGGGGGAGGTGGGAGTGTGTCGGGTGGAGGAGTATATATGTGGAGGCAGGGGGAGGGAGAGGGGTTGGGGGGCTTTGGGGGGGAAATTGGGAAATGTTTTACCATGGTAATGTAAATGAGGATGATATTCAATAAAAAAGAATAAAAAAAGGGGCAAACTGCTTGTCTAGCACATTGTGTGCACTTTTCTTTCTGCTACAGAGACATAGCGTGGCAGTGGTGGCTACATAACAAACTCTACTTCCTTTTCTTTTCCTGTGCCCATTTGTCTCTTTTAAATTAGAAGGATTTAATTTTGTAGGTTTCTCAAACTCTATTTATAAATGTCCCCTTGTTAAAGAGGGATACATTAATTTATGTAATTCAGAGTCTGAGCCTGTGAGAGACAATGAGCTCTTATGTTGGTTTAAGGGATGTTGTGTGAGGTAAATTCTGTGTGCTTCTTAGAAAACCCCCAGGAAAATAATGTGAGCTGAATTTCTTCAAAACATAGTATTGTTCTAGGAACATGCTTTCCTGTTTCTCCCAGATTAGTGGGCTGGAGTAATATTCCCATGATAATTTCAGCAAATACAAAATAAAAAAAAAGAATAGAAAAAGGAAAAGAATGAAAAAGAAAAATGATAAAAGGTAAAGAGAGATTCACTTCATTTATGTAAATCAAAATAAAGTCAGTGCAACCAACAACTGTGCTGGTGCCAGTAACCTCTGCTTCCTTATTTGAGACTCCTTTGGATTTATGTCCTCCACTAGAAGAAAATGACCCTATAGCATGTTTTGGGGAATTGGTAATCAATCTAATATTAAGTCCTTTCCACTTTTTAATAATGACTTAGAAGATCCTATGAAAAAGCTAACTACAACAAGCCAAATCATGGCAGGGAAAAGGAGTTGGTTTTCCTGGCCTCAAGTGCTCTGTTTGTTATTTTTAGTGTAATTTCAGCAAAAACAAGATATTTACCTAATTGTGCTCTAATCAACCTACTTCAGACTCTAGAAGAGATGATACTGAAAAGTTCTCACCTAGTATCTCAAGAGGAAAGAAAAGAGCTACAGCAATTTGAATTCAGAATAAAAGAGACATTTAAGTATTGAGTGGCTTCTTCACTGTTGTTAATTTTACTTATTTTCCCCAGTAAAAGGTGTCTTACAGATACTGAGCACAACAGGATAAACATTTGTAATGGATCTATTTACACCATACGGGCCACAAAGCTTGCCTTACTTAATTAATAATTCAGGGCAGGCCCAAGTGTCAGCAATTATATGAATTTGATCCTTGTATTTCAACCAATAATCATTTCTTTAAAACAGAATTTGATGGATTTTCAAATTTCAATTGTAGATTATCATAGGAAATTATTGTCCAACAACTCAATCTTAGAATTTTCTTATACAAACTGAAATTGTGATTGTGAGAATGTCATCCTGAGTGAGGTAACCCAATTACAAAAGAACACACATGGCATGCACTCACTGATAAGTGGATATTAGCCCAGAACCTCAGAATACCCAAGATACAATTCACAGACCACATGAAGGTCAAGAAGAACAAAGTGTGGATACTTCTGTCCTTCTTAGAAGGGGGATCAACATACCCATGGGAAGAGATTCAGATACAAAGTGTGGAGCAGAGACTGAAGGAAACGTCATTTAGAGGCTGCCCCACCTGGGGATCCATCCCATAAATAGTTACCAAACCCAGACACTATGTGGATGCTAACAAGTGCTAACTGACAGGAGCCTGATATAGCTGTCTCCTGAGATGCTCTGCCAGTGCATGACAAATACAGAAGTTGATGCTCTTAGCCAGCCATTGAACTGAGCAAAGGGTCTCCAATGGAGGAGCTATAGAAAAAATCAAGGAGCTGAAGGGGTTTTCGGTCCCTAGAAGGAAAAAACCATTATCCCCAGAGCTCCCAGGGACTAAACCACCAACCAAGAGTACACCTGGAAGAACCCATGGCCCCAGCTACATATGTAGCAGAGGATGGCCTTTTCAGACATCAATGAGAGGAGAGGCCATTGGTCCTGTGAAGGCTCAATTCCCCAGTGTAGGACAGTTAAGTGGGTGCATTGGTATGCAGGGGAAAAGGATAGAAAGTTTTCAGAGGAAAAGAGGATAATATTTGAAATGTAAATAATGCAATTATCTAATAAAAGTGTCTAACATTTCTATTTCCCTGGCAGATAGTTACTGATGGTTCCCCTAATGTTATAGGAAGGATTCAAGATCCAGATATTCGTCAGTCTATTAATATTTCTTTTTTCTCAGTCAAATAGGTGGAACTGGATGTTTTGGTTCATTAATTATTTACATAATAAACCCTTAAATACCATTTCAAATTCTGCTTATGTTGTAGGATTATTACCAGTAATAGACAAATAATTGTGTACACTCTAATGTCCTATTTTGATTCCAAAAGAGGAAAAACAAGCTGATATATTCACTTCCCCTACTTTTTACTTCTCTAGAAGAATATTGGAAAGGGGTATGCATCTGTTAGAGGCCCTGCTACAGTAGGTTGCAGCCTGCCAGGTCCTGACAGCTTTCTGAGCTCAGTGCCAAATAGAAAACTCTCATACTGAAGCGGTTCTTCCTAAAGCCTTATTCGGAAGATATACCTAAGCATAGATGCCTGGTTTGTCTTTTTCTTGTTGTTGTTCTATACGGAACATTTTTTTTAAATAAATATTTACCTTACAGAAACTTTGTAATTTTTGAGGTCCCATTTGTCTATTCTTGGTCTTAGAGCATAAGCTATTGGTGTTCTGTTCAGGAACTTTCCCCTTGAGCCAATGTCCTCAGGGTCTTCCCCAGTTTCTTTTCTATTAGCTTCAGTGTGTCTGGCTTTATGTGGAGGTTCTTGATCCACTTGGAGTTGATCTTAGTACAAGGAGATAAGAGTTGATCAATTCTCATTCTTCTTCATGCTGACCTCTAGTTGAGCCAGCACCATTTGTTGAAAAGGCTATATTTTTTCCACTGGATGTTTTCAGCTCCTTTTTTGAAGATCAATTGGCCATAGGTGTGTGGGTTCAATTCTGGGTCTTCAATCTTATTCCATTGATCCACCTCCCTGTCATTGTACTAAGACCATGCAGCTTTTAACACTACTGCTCTGTAGTATTGCTTGAGCTCCGGGATACTGATTCCCCCAGAAGTTCTTTTACTATTGATAATAGTTTTAGCTCTCTTGGGTTTTTTGTTGTTGTTGTTGTTGTTATTCCAGATGAATTTGAGAATTACTCTTTCTAACTCTATGAAGAATTGAGTTGGGATTTTGATGGGGATTGCGTTGAATCTGTATATTGCTTTTGTCAAGATTGCCTTTTTAACTATATTAATCCTGCCAACCCACGAGCGTGGAATATTTTTCAATTTTCTCAGGTCTTCTTCCATTTCCTTCTTCAGAGACCTGAAGTTCTTGTCATACAAATCTTTCACTTGTTTGGTTAGAGTCACACCAAGAAACTTTATATTGTTTGTGGCTATCATTAAGGGTGTCATTTCCCTAGTTTTTCCTTCTCAGCCTGCTTATCCTTTGAGTATAGGAAGGCTACTGATTCGCTTGAGTTGATTTATAACCAGCCCCTTTGTTGAAGTTGTTTATCACCTGTAGGAGTTCTCTGGTGGAGTTTGTTGGGTCACTTAAATATACTATCATATCATTTGTGAATAGTGATAGTTTGATTTCTACCTTTCAAGTTTGTATCCCTTTGACTTCCTTATGTTGTCAAATTGCTCTAGCTAGTATCTCAAGTACTAGGTTGAAAAGATATGGTGCGAGTGGCAGCATTGTCTAGTCCCTGATTTTAGTGGGGTTGCTTCAAGTTTCTCTCCATTTACTTTGATGTTGGCTACTCGTCTGCTGTAAATTGCTTTTACTATGTTTAGGTATGGGCCTTTAATTCCTATTCTTTCTAAGACTTTTAGCATGAAAGGATGCTGAATTTTGTCAATGCTTTTTCAGCATGCAATGAGATGACCATGTGTTTTTTTCCTTGAGTTTGTTTATGCAGGGATTACATTGATGGATTTCCATATGTTGAACCATCCCTGCATCCTTGGGATGAAGCCAACTTGATCATGGTGAATGATCATTTTGATGTGTTCTTGGATTCGGTTGGCAAGAGTTTTATTGAGTATTTTTGCATCGGTGTTCATAAGCGAAATTGGTCTGAAGTTCTCTTTCTTATTTGGATCTTTGTGTGGTTTTGGTATCAGCGTAATTGTGGCTTTATAGAATGAGTTGGATAGTGCTCCTTCTGTCAAAAAATTGTGAAAAGATCTACACCAACCCTACATCTGACAGAGGGCTAATATCCAATGTATACAAAGAACTCAAGAAGTTAGACCTCAGAAAACCAAATAACCCTACCAAAAAATGGGGTACAGAGCTAAATAAAGACTTTTCACCTGAAGACCTTCAGATGGCTGAGAAGCACCTTGAGAAATGTTCAACATAATTAGTCATTAGGGAAATGCAAATCAAAACAACCCTGATATTTCACCTCACACCAGTCAGAATGGCTGAGATTAAAAACTCAGGAAACAGCAGGTGTTGGCAAGGATGAGGAAAAAAGAGGAACACTCCTTCACTGCTGGTGGGATTGCAAGCTGGTACAACCACTCTGGAAATCAGTCTGGCATTTCCTCTAAAAATTGTACAAGATACTCCTGGAGGATCCTGCCATATCACTCCTGGGCATATACCCAGATGATTCCCCAGCATGTAATAAGGATACGTGCTCCACTATGTTCATAGCAACCTTATTTATAATAGCCAGAAGCTGGAAAGAAACCAGATGTCCCTCAATGGAAGAATGGATACAAAAATGTGGTATATATACACAATGGAGTACTATTCAGCTATTAGAAGCAATGAATTCATGAAATTCTTAGACAAATGGATGGAGCTGGAGAGAATCATACTAAGTGAGGTAACCCAGTCTCAAAAGAATACCTATGGTATGCACTCACTGATAAGTGGATATTAGTCTAGAATCTTGGAACACCAAAGACACAATCCACATGCCAAATGATGTCCGAGAAGTAGGAAGAAGTGGACCCTGGATCTCGAAATGCCAATGTTTCAGTGTAGGAGAATACCAGAACAGGGAAGTGGGAAGGGAAGGATGGGGGAACAGGGTGAGGGAAAAGGGCATATGGGACCCTTGGGGGGAGCGGGAACCAGGAAAAGGGAAATGAAATGTAAATAAAGATTATATCCAATAAAAAATCACATGAAAAGTACATCTAAAATGATTTTAGAAACATTAAAACAAATTCTGTATGAAAAATAAAAATAAAAAATAATTAAATATTTATTCACTTTATAACCCTAATCAGCCCTTCTTCTCACAGTCCACTCCCCTCACTCAAGTCCTCTCCCCATTCTATCTTCCCCTTCTCTTTTGAGAAGGGGAAGCCACTGTCTGGTTGTCACCCTGCCACTAGCCTCCCCAGCCCAACTCTTCAGATATATTGCATCACTAGGTGCATCCTCTCCCACTGAGACCAGACAATGTTGTCCATTTAACAGCATGGAATCCACAGGTAGTCAGGCAACAGGACTAGGGACAGTCCCTGCTTCAGTCACTAAGGGATCTGCATGAAAATTAAGCTGCTCATCTGCTACATATATTCAGGGGTCTTAGGTCTAGCCCATGCTTGCTTTTGAGTTAGTCATTCACTCTCCAGGAGCTCCTAAAGGTCCAGGTTAGTTGAAACTGTTGGTCTTCCTGTGGAGACCCTGTACTCTTTAGGTTCCTAAATCTTTCTCCCAACTCTTTCGTAACACTCCCAGAGCTCCATCACCCAAAATTTGGGTGTGTGTCTATCAATATTTTTCTGTTGGCTGCTAGATGGAATCTCTCAGAGGACAGTTCCTGTCTGCAAGCATAAGAGAATATCATTAATAGTATCAGGGATTGGCTCATGCCCAGGGCATGGGTCTCAATTTGGAACAGTCATTGCTTGGCCATTCTATCAGCTTCAGCTCTATTTTTGTCCCTGTACAACTTGTAGGGCAAACACATATAGGGTTGCATGTTTTATGTGTAGGTTGCTGTCCTTATACCTTCATTAAGGTCCTGCCTACTGATCACTTCAGAATTCATATCTCCCACTACTAGGAGTGTCAGCTAGATTGCACCATAGACACTCTGGGGCCTTCCATCATTGCAGATCTCTGGCAAGTCCTAGAGATTGCCCTCCATCTGTCTTCCCTCTCCTGCTGTCCCTAGAAGTGATCTCTCTCCCTGCACCACTCTTTTCCCTACTCCCTCTTCTATCCAGTTCCATCCTTCCATCTACCTCCAATATTTATTTTTTCCCTCTTCTGAGAAAGATTCATCATCTATCCTCCCTTGGGCTTCCTTGTTATTTGACTTCTTTGGGTCTGTTGATTATAGCATGATTATTCTGGACTTCATGGCAAATATTCCACCTATAAGTGAGTACATACCACTGTTGGGCCTGGGTTACCTCACTCAGGATATTTTTTAGTTCCATCCATTTGTATGCAAAATTCATGATGTCCTTGTTTTTAATGGATGAATAGTATTCTATTGTATTAACAAAGAACACTTTGTCCATTCTTCATTTGAGGGACATCTAGGTTGTTTCCAGTTTCTGGCTATTATGAATAAAGCTGTAATGAACATAGTTAGCAAGTATCCTTATGACATGCTGGAGCATCTTTTGGGTATATGCCCAGGAGTTCTATAGCAGGGTCTTGAGGTAGAACTATTTTCAATCTTCTGAGAAAATGCCAGATTGATTTCCAGAGTGGTTGTACAAATTTTCACTATTACCAGCAGTGAAGAAATATTTCCCATGCTTGATCTTAGCCATTCTCATGAGTATAAGATGGAATCTCAGGGTGGTTTTGATTTGCATTTCATTGATGACTATGGACATTGAACATTTCTTTACACTTTTTTCAGCCATTTGATATTCCTCAGTTGAGAATTCTGTTTAGTTCTGTACTCCACTTTTAATTGAATTGTGTTGTTAGCCTTGTGTTAGATGTAGGATTGGTAAAGATTTTTTTGCAATCTGTAGGCTGTTGTTTTGTTCTAATGGAGGTGTCCTTTGGTTTACAGAAGCTTTTCAGTTTCATGAGGTCCCATTTATTAATTCTTGATTTTAGTAATGGAGCCACTGGTGTTCTGCTCAGAAAGTTGTCTTCTATTCCAATTAGTTCAAGGCTATTTCCTATTTTCTGTTCTATTAGATTTAATGTATTTGGTTTTACATTGAGGTGTTTGATCAATTTGGACTTGAGTTTTGTGCAGGGTGATCAAATATGGATCAATTTGCATTCTTCTATATTTAGACATCCAGTAAGACAACCACCATTTGTTGAAGATAACCTCCTTTTTCCACTGTATACTCACAAAATGATATTTTCTAGTCCCATCCATCTGCCCAAGAATTTCATGAATTCGTTGTTTTAAATAGCTGAGTAGTACTCCATTGTGTAAATGTACAATTATTTAAATTAATATTAAATTCTAGGTTGAGATTTGTTTTCCTTGGTATTTGACATATTAATTGGTTTAGCTATTGGTATATTATGAGACATAAGAATTATACTTATGTCTCAGTTTCATGAATATTTTGGATGAAAATAGTGCTTGATTCTGGTTGGATTTGCTTTGAGATTTTAAAACTCCTCAAACTAAAAATCAATTAAATATTAGTTTTGTGTATGAAGCATCCATATCAATATTATTCTAATGCCTTTTTAAATGTTTTTATGGATGACCACAGTATATTTTAGAATCATCACTCTAAAGATTGGAATATAGTATCTCTACCTAAAAAAATACTCTTTAGTAATTTTCAGTTATGTCATGTATATCCCCTCTTCCAAATCCTCCCAGAACACTGCTCATACACTCCTCTCATCTTCCTCTGTCTCCATCTCTCCATCTCTGTCTCTCTGTCTCCCTCTCTCTGTAATACACTAAGACCAATTAGTTCTGTCTGTTCTTATGTGTATAAGGTTTACTACTGGAGCATAAATATTATACTAAGGGTCACCATCATAAAAAACAAAAACAAAAACAAAAACAACTGAGTGCCTTCACCCAGCAGTCACCAACTGCCATTAGCTCATCAGTTAAGGATGAAGTCCTCTAAGCACACTGTCCCCTATTAATGATGAAATGTTATCCCAGTTGTGGGATGGGGCCACCCACTCATCTCCATTCATTATCTGCAGGTTCTGTGCAAGACTAAAGCAGCCGCTGTGAATTAATGAACACATTGGCCTCACCTTATGGCTCTACATCTAACAGTCTGTTAATTAATAATACTGAATAATTTCATCACAATCGGATAGTCTCTTGATACCCTGTGTATTCCACATCACTGTGCAATACCACTGTGCACACTGTGGTTGACTCTTTGTCTACAGAAATTATAAACCTAAGAAGACAATGATTCAATGCTCCAAATATTCACTGTAACTTTGTCTGCATGCTTGCTGATGCAAGATTAATTCTGGATAAAGTTTTCCTTGGCTCTAGAAGTAATATGTGATGCAATAGAAATATGTTCTTGACATTATATAAAATACTTTGTTTTTTATTAAATTAAATTCTAAGATTTTTTTCTTGTCATGATGTCTTGGCCATGTCAGTATGAAGTACTATGTTCATGATTAATTTAATTGTAGTCTTCTTCTTTGAGATATTTCATTTTGCTTTTTCTACTTCAAGCGATTTTTCCCAACCGGCTATTAGCAGATTGACCTTGGTATAGCTAGCCATGATTCCTTTCCATTTTGCTGTCAAGTATTTGCCCATCTTTTACAGTATTTCAAAAACTCACAACAAATTTGGGGAATTTTCAGCCATTATATGTATACTGTATACCTATGTATCAATAACCTCTTCCTATTGTTCCACTTCCCATGTGCTCTTTCTCTCTTTTTTTTCTCTCTCTCCTACTTACTTTTAAATGCCTCTTTCTCCCCCTTTATTCTTCAGTTAATGTATTTCTGTTTATTTTTTCAAATTTCCTTGTTTTGTTTCAGTGTTTGTTGTTTCATTTTGTTTTGTTGACAGCATTTGCATTCTATTATTAAACTTATACAATGTGTTCTAGAACTATCATTGCATTATAATTATTAAAATATGTATTTTCTTTTTAAATATATGGATACATATTGTCTTAGCTACTATTGCATTGCCATAGAGTGACACCATATAAAGGCAACTAATAAAAAAAAACATTTAATAGAGGGATTGCCTACATTTACAGAGGGTTGGTCCATGATTATCATAGTGAGAAGCATGGCAGCCAGCATGTTTCTGTCACCTCCAATATCTTGGAGTGGCTGACAAAATTCAGGTTTCATCATCACAGCTTTATGCAATGGTCTTTGTAGGCATTCATTCTTACCTGGCCTCAGCAGCTTTCCTTAGACTTGGAGGAAGATCTAACAATTAGTTAAATATTGAATCCTTTTGGTGAAATCAGAATCCTGTGACCAAGGCTGCCAAATTCTGCTCCCTGTTAGGGCCAGAACCTGGCCCCACCCTTGAAATACATTGCTCTTGTTTATGCCTTCTTCTTTCAGTTTGCAGGATTTCTGTGTGGAGTCTCATCCCACGAGCACCACTTCATTTATTATGTCCAGCAGCAGGTTGTTCTTTAAGCTTTTTAACTTCTTGAACACATGACTTGGTTCCATGATTACCTTTCCTGATGATCGATTTCCTGGATGACTGTACATTTTATCTTTTTTATTTTTTCTTCTTCCTTCTGTATTTCAAGGTAGATATGCATAAGAGTGATGCACTCACTGATAAGTGGATATTAGCCTAGAAACTTGGGACACCAAAGATACAATCCACATACCAAATGATTTCTGATAAGAAGGAAGGAGTGGACCCTGGTTCTGGAAAGGCTCAAAGCATCAGTGTAGGGGGATACCAGAACAGGGAAGTGGGAAAGGGCGGATGGGGGAACACGGGGAGGGAAAAGGGCATGTGGGACCTTTGGGGGGCAGGGAACCAGAAAAACGGAAATGAAATGTAAATATAGAATATATCCAATAAGAAGAGTGATCACTAATAACCACATGATGCAGTCATGCCTTGAAATTTCCTCTGCCAGAAATAGTAGTTCAAAACTCTTCAATTTAGCCTCTAGTAGATTGTTTTGGATGAGGACAGAATGCTACAACCTTCTTTGCTGACATATCACTAGAAGGGGCTGTAACACAACTGCTAAAATTATCCCCTTCTGAAACCTCTTGAGTATGGCCTCTAAGTTCCACATTACTTTCAACACTACTGTTCCATGTTGTCCTTCCAGGATGTCCCATTAAACATGCTTGCAACATTTAAACATGTTTCTAGTCTAAAGTCTCAAAGTCTTTCATATTCTTTTGCTTCAGATTTGCCTCCAGGTTCCTGCTCTAGCTTCTGCACTGCCTGTCTTGAATGTTAGACTGTGACCTATAAGCCAATGTTGCTGAAAAACACAGCAACAGAAAGCAAGCTAGAGTAAATAGTAATTGCTATCTACTTACTCTGATTAAGGGCCATCTCACTAATACATCTGCTTTAATTTTCAAATTTGCACTTCATTTTGCTATTTTTTCAAGGCCACCATAAGAAGTTCTGGCAAAGTAGGCATCTTAAAGCAACAGAAATGTATTCTCTTTCATCCTTTAGGTTGGGTATCTGAAAAGGATTCTCCAGGGCTGGAGTACTCTGTTATTGAGAAAGCCTTCCTGGATTCTACTGACTTCTTACAATTGCAGACGTTTGAGCTTCAGTATTTCACAATATCTTTACCTGAATCCTCCATTGGCACTTCCATACATCTGAGCCTTTGTATAAAGATCCCAGTTATCCATTTAAATTCACCAGAAACCAATCATTTTAAGTAAAATGTCTTCATTTTACTGAGTTACATCTGCAAAAGCTGGATTTCACATTGACAAGAATTGGTGGATAGGATTTTATTATATTATTTTAGTAAGAAGGTTTTATTCAGAATTATTTTTTTCTATAGGGAACTTAGCATCTCTTTTTCATTACTAAATTAGTTTCTTTACATTATTGGATAGTTTGTACCAAGGGACAGGGCAGTTCATACCCAAGTTCAACTTGGGTTCTTGTACTAGTTGTACATAAAACTTACAGGCTATTTTTGTGTGTGTCAGAGTCACTAGTCAGCCATACCTGAACATAATTTATGCTTTTAACTGACATTCCTCTGTTCTACTCAACTTTCTGGCTTCTTGGGCCCTCTTATTTGCTTCTTACTGGTGCCAGAGCTATCAGATTAATATAAAGGCTCAATCATCACTGTGCCAGGCTACCATCTGTCTTCCCTCAGGTCAAGCTTCATGGACAAAAACCATTCACCTCTTGTAGTTGTTGTCCATTTTTCTCAAAAGCAGGCTGCTTTAGCTTGTGTTTCTACTCCATGGGCAAATAAATACCTTTATAGCTATAGTGTTTCAATCAACAGAATTATTTTTATGCCTACCATTTTATCTGTATAATTTTCCATGATAATCTTCAATTTTAACATATATTTCTTCAATTTTATCAGAAATATTTCCCACTTAAGTCTTCAATTCTATCATAAAATGTTTCTACTTCCTTTTTCAATCAATTTAGCAATGTTTTTATGTCTACCACTTTCCTCTTTAATTTTCCATGAAAATTGTCAATTTTAACATGTTTTTCTATATAACTCTTCTATTTTATCAGAAATATTTTCCATGTAAATCTTTAATTTTACCATAAAACTTTTTTACTTCCTTCTTCAATAAAAGAACATGCTTTTCAAAAAAATTTACATTCTGAAGGCTTTCCCCTTTCCTAGTTTCTCCTTCACCCTATGTCCCATAAGTCCTCTTCTCCCCCCCCCCCCGCTGCAACCCGCCTATTCCCCCATCACCTTCAGAATGTAAACAAAGAATATAGAAAAGAAAAAAAGAAAAAAAGAAATGTAAATAAAGAACACATCTAATAAGAAAAAAAAAGAATTTAAGACATTAAGTTGGTGGTTTGAATAAGAATATCCCCCATAGTTTCATATATTTGAATGCTTAGTCCTCAGATGGTGAAACTGTTTATGAAAGGTTATTAAGTATGGCCTTGTGGGAGGAAATGTGTCACTGGGGCTAAACTCTGACATATGAAAAGCCCACATCATTCTCACCTGTCTGCCTCAAGTTAGTGTCTCAAGATGTGAACTTTCAGCTTCTGTTCTAGCACTGTGCCTGCCTGATGCCATGCTCCTTGTCATGACAGTCATGGACTTTAACCCTCTGGACCTGTAAGGTTGAAAGAACTTGCATTAATAAAATCACCTTGGTCATATGTCTTATAATAGCAATAAAACCTAAGGAAATAAGTGCCTTAAGTAGCAGGGTTTACTGAACATTTTCTACTGAACCAAAGTAAAACATAATAATGAGCAAAGTCTAGTAGACAGACATTTGATATCTTCCCTAGATCTTTAGATGTCCTGTTCCCATTTCATTCCTTTCTCTTTCTCTTTAACTTGCTCTGTGAAATGATTATTGTATAAAAATTCACTTTCAAAATCCAAATAGCAAATTAAATTGATGTTTCTGCATGTGGCAGGCTGAGATTATATGTGCAACATTTACCTTACAAATATGTGGATATCTTAAGTTATAGATCTTAATTTCAAGAAAAAATAGCTCATTGACTGAAAAGGCAAGTTTTTATTATGTTTATTAATTAATTACGTAAGTAGTTGATTGATTTATAGTTGCCCATTCTTATCAAAAGCAGACCATTCTTATCTCTGTAGACAAGAGTGGCCTTGAATTCTCTCTGTCTCTCTCTGTCTCTGTCTCTCTGTCTCTCTGTCTCTCTCTGTCTCTGTCTCTGTCTCTCTGTGCGTGTGTGTGTGTGTGTGTGTGTGTGTGTGTGTGTGTATCACAGTATATATGTTGGAAGGTCATAGGAAATCTTTTTTAACTTTTTTTTCATCTTTTTTTATTATTGGATATAATCTATATTTATAATTCATTTCCCTTTTTCTGGTTTCCCACCCCCCAAAGGTCCCACATGCCCCTTTCCCTCCCCCTGCTCCCTCATCCATCCCTTCTGACTTCCCTGTTCTTGTATTCCCCTACACTGATGCTTTGGTCCATTCCAGAACCAGTGTCCACTCCTTTCTTCTTGTCAGACATCATTTGGTATGTGATTTATATCTTTGGTGTTCCAAGATTCTAGGCTAATATCCACTTATCAGTGACTGCATACCATTATGGGAATCATTTCTCTTCTCCCATCATATAGGAACTGGGTGTATGGCTCAAGTGTTTAGTTTGGTGGAAGTACCTTTATCCACTGAGTCTCTTGATGGCCCAGAAGTAACATGTTTTTAAAGGAAGCTTGAGAAAAATTATACTTAATCCTAAAAATTATTCTGTTTATCCTGTGAGTTCAGGTGTTTTTTTTTTTTTTTGTGTGTGTGTGTGTGTTTGTTTGCTTGGTTGGATTTTGGTTTTTCGAGACAGCATTTCTCTGTGTAGCCCTGACTGTCATGGAACTCACTCTGTAGACCAGGCTAGCCTCGAACTCAGAAATTCACCTACCTCTGCCTTCCAAGTACTACGATTAAAGGCGTGTGCCACCACTGCCTGGCTCAGGTGTTTTATAAGCTATATTTTTGTTTTTATATGGTGGCTTCTGATGTTTAAGGACAGAATCATCTGTCCTGTTTATGTTAACTAACAGAAAGTAAATATGTCATTTGTGAAAAATAAAGCTAAAAAGATTAAGGATGAAAATATAAAAAGTGGCTTTACTTTCATATTCTATTATATTTGGGAACAGGCCATCTTTTGATTTTCTTAGGATGTTTACTTTTGAGGACTTGCTTCTTTATTTCATGTATCTCCTTTGTCCTTACACCAAACAATATATAAAACACACAATTCATTTTTGTAAGTTGCTTTTTATGGGGGGTGTTCAGGGAGTAAAGTAAAACACAAAAATAAATAACTATGCTGGGCATTGGTGGTGCACACCTTTAATTCCAGCACTTGGGAGGCAGAAGCAGGTGGATTTCTGAGTTCAAGGTCAGCCTGGTCTACAGAGTGAGTTCCAGGACAGCCAGGGCTACACAGAGAAAGGAAGGAAAACAAAACAAAACAAACCTAAAAATTATCATCAAGATACTAGTTATCTACAAAAACTGTAAATGTGTAAAGCATCCTCACATTTAAAAAATTATATATACTAAAGATATAAAAACACATTTCCTATGTTCCATCCTTAACCAAACACCACTTTTAGTCTAAGTAATCTGCTTCTTATCAAATAAATCACTTCCTAATCTTGAGTCAGCATTCCACAAGGAAGATGAATTTATTTTGGAATTCAAATAAAATAAATCGTAAAGAAGAGACAAAGAGTCAATTCTACAGGTTGACTTCACCAACCCTTTTCCATTTATGAAGTCTAATGCTTCGAGTCATAATGGAAATATTGTAAAATTAAGTCCATCTCGAATGTTTCTTGTATTTGTCATGCAAGCATCCTACTTATTTTGAGGATATCTCCCTCTTTCTTTTGAGCTCTTCCTGCTTTCACCAATATTGTACTGCATGTGAGGCTTAGATTTCTCTCTGGGCCATTTTGTCTTAAGAGAAGGGAGTCTGTATTTAGGGACATAATATTTAGTTTCAGTTATTGTTTATTTTCTTAATATTCATTAATTCACTTAGCATTCATAGAGTGCTTACCACTATCTAAGATGTTGAGAGTGAAAAATACTCAATTTTCTGTTCTTATTCTCAGAGACAGGTGATGAAAATAAATATTGATATATTTGCGTCAATTGTTAATTCCCAGGAACTCCCCAGAAAGCTCATTGTCACTGACTGTTGCTAACTAAAAGTGTAGTGTGAGCCTAAATCAGGTGGAGGGCTGTCAGGAACCATTGCTCACGACCTGGGAGTTATCACTTCCACAGCTCTTCTAATTCTGTGTTTTCTCACTGGCTGGAAATTATGTAAATAGTTTTTTTCCATATGTTTGAAATGTAAAAGTGATTGTTTCTCACATAAATTTTAAATTTGTATGAGCAGTGTAAACAGCATGAAAGGTGACAAGTAGGAATGTCATATGTCACAGCAAATCAAGGTAATGAGATGTCTAACACAGTCTCATGGACACACAGCCTAGGAAGCCTTTCTCATATTCATGTTCTTAATAACCACACATTTATAACATAACATAGGAAAGGCAAACTTTACCATTCAGGGTAATTGTGGGTCAACTCAAGATAAACCATTGTTCTACAAAACCATGGTTCGGAAATAACCTAATTAGGTTTTATAACCACATTTCAAAGGCTATTGTTCTGTTATTGTGTGTAAGATATAGAAGTCTTCCCCAATAAAGCAAAAATGAAGAAAGCTAATATGAAATATATAGGAGTAGGTTAACAATATAGTTACATTTTGCATTATTTTTCTGAAGTCTTTTTTTAGGCTTTGAGTACTTGAGATTGCTCTTTTCTTTTTCTTTTTTTCTTTGTTTCTTTGTTTCTTCCTTGTTTCTCTTCCTTTCTTTCTTTCTTTCTTTTTTTCTTTCTTTCTTCTTTCTTTCTCTCCCTCTCTCCCTCCTCCTCTCCCTCTCTCTCTTCCCTCCATTTCCCTAGAGTTACAGAGTTAATTTTATAGGTATGAGAAATATGAAGCTAGGGAATTTAATAATTGTTTTGCTAGGTAAGGGATGAAGCAAATTCCACTGCCTTTCATTTGATCACATTCTTCTCTGGTACTTTAATTAAAAACATCCATGTGAGAAAGGAAGAAACATTGTTGAGGATTTAATTGTTTTATTGTATTGGATGTAGAGTAATAACTATGACACCAAGGCTTAGAGTTTTAAGACTTACACATTTCATGTAAATCTAAAATGCAGACATTGGTCAGCTGCAGGCAAATGTCAACAGGCTAGATTCCAAATGCAGTGCAGCCGGTGAAGTTGACACTTATCAGTCATTCGTACATTAGTCACTCAAACAACTTTAGGGTTGTCTAGACAGGCACATATTATGTCTTAAATTTAACTCTTTAGTAGACGAGCAACAGCAGCTCAGGATCTATACTTAGTTTCATCAGAAATGAGGAAAGCCTGAGCAAAAAAAGTAAGAGTGTTTTCAGGTTTCCACATGCAGAAAAGCTTGATATTGCTGCTCGCTGAGCAGATTAGCTTTCTCAGTAACCATGACATGAGCCTGCAATTTATACCAAGTTCTGATGTATATGATCCAATTTTTGATTTTTAGATAAAATTTAAATCATACTTTTAAAAAATTCCCAAACCTTCACCACTGTCTTTACAAATCTTTCTTATTTTTTAAGTGTAATTGAGTTAAAAATATGTCCTTATTGCATACTGGGGAATCTTCTGGGTATATGCCCAGGAGTGGTATGGCTGGGTCCTCCAAAAGTATCATGTCCAGTTTTCTGAGGAAACGCCAGACTGATTTCCAGAGTGGTTGTACCAGCTTCCAGTCCCACCAGCAGTGGAGGAGTGTTCCTCTTTCTCCACATCCTCTCCAACACCTGATGTCTTCTGAGTTTTTGATCTTAGAACCCAGATTTTCCTCAACGGAGGAATGGATACAAAAAATGTGGTATATATACACAATGGAGTACCATTCAGCCATTAGAAACAATGAATTCATGAAATTCTTAGAGAAATGGATGGAACTGGAGAACATCATACTAAGTGAGGTAACCCAGTCTCAAAAGAATACCCATGGTAAGCAGTCACTGATAAGTGGATATTAGCCTAGAATCTTGGAACACCAAAGACACAATTCAGGTACCAAATGATGTCTGACAAGAAGAAAGGAGTGGACACTGGTGCTGGAAAGGATCAAAGCATCAGTGTAGGGGAATACAAGAACAGGGAAGAGGGAAGGGGTGGAGGAGGGAGCAGGGGAAGGGAAAGGGGCATGTGGGACCTTTGGGGGGTGGGGAACCAGAAAAAAGGGAAATGAATTGTAAATATAGAATATATCCAATAAAAGAAATTTAAAAAAATGTGTCCTTAATGAAAATTAAGGAATTAGAAGAAGCATTAATTTATCGGTGCCATGCAATAGATGAACTTATTCCCAAAGAAGAGACAGCAAAGGAAACACAAAGAGAACTGATTACTACCAGTGCAGCTGTAAATTAACTTACAATCTTCTCAGAGCCAATAACCAGGGAGGGAACTCTACTTAAATTTGATTTGAAATTGATTTAGCACACTCATCTACAACAACAGCAAACATCACAAAATTTCTAAATGAAAAGACTAGCATACTGTCATGTTTTCCAAGTCTGACAAATTAAAAACCAGCAATGAGGGAAGAGTGACTGAGAGTGAGTATACATGAAAAGGACAGCACACAGAGTTGATGAGATACCTTAGGATGTTTTTTTCCCTGATGCCATTTATTTAATTACTTCCTGGCACCTATAGTTTTTAGTAGTTTGATTTTCTTCTTTTTGTATTTTTTTTTGGCTTATAAATATATACTTTTCTATACAGGTTGCCTCCATTCCTTAATTACGTGTTTTCTATGGGATGCTATTTGGCATTATTTAAGTTAGTTCAAATTTTATCTTGCCTTTAAACAATAATTATGATTCTTAAAATCACTCTCAGTTTGATTCCAATAACTAAGAAGAAAACTTTGATGATCCTGGCTTTCTAAGTAGCTTATTCTAAAGCACATTTTGGCTTGTAAGCAGAAGTCAGTGAGTGGTGTCAGTCCCTTGGCTCTGTGGTTTGCATCTCTCTCATCCTCCTCCCAGCATATATTCTACATATACAGCTTTGTGATGACCATAGTTGTACTAAATATATTACAAGGTACAGATTACCTCAAACCACTGATTCTTATTCCTATGGCTGTATATCACAACTTTTAAATATTTATAACATCCTTTTGAACATTTAGAGGGAGAAAGACAAAATAAAATATTTTCTATTAGAGTGGAAATACCTGTGCTGGTTTAAATTAAATACTGTGTGCTTTAAGAACTTAAATCACGTGTGGTAACCTCTACCTAATCAATAATCTTAATTGGGTTTACTTGAGCAACTTGCTTTTCACCCAGTGACATCAGAATAGCTGTAAGTAGAGAGGTTTTTCCAAGAATCGTAGATGTCTTTTCATCTTCGATTTTGCTTTATTCCGAATTTCATTTCACCTATCTGATAACTATCAATATCTCTTACTCTTTATTCAGAATTTTTATAGAATTCACCCAAATATCTGTCAAACCAAAAAAAGCATTTTCAATACTATTTTAAATATCCACATCTTCCCATATAAAACAAGATATAATGCGCAGCTAAAGTATCCTATTCTAAATGTACTTCTTAATGAGAAGCTGTACCAATATTGTTATGTTAAAATATCTTAACATCATAAGAGTCATCTTATCATCGTAAGATATCATAAGCAAACTATTTTTTTTCACTAAGAATTTCATGACAATCAGGCTTTGCTGTTTTTTAGTATCGAGAATTTCTTAGATTTTACTTTTCTTTTATTGGGTATTTTCTTTATTTACATTTGAACTGTTACTCCATTTTCCACCCTCTCAGAAACTCTCTATCCCATCCTCCCTCCCCCTGCTTCTATGAGGTTGTTCCTCCACCCACCCCATGCCCACCTCTGTGCCCTCAATTACCCTATACTGGGGCATCTATCAAGCTTTCATAGGACCAAGGACCTCTCCTCCCTTTGATGCCTGACAAAGCAATCACCCCTTACATATACAACTGGAGCCATGTGTACTCCTTGGTTGATTGCTTAGGACTTAAGAGCTCTGGGGGCAGGGGGTGGGGGGCTGGTTGGTTGATATTGTTGTTCTTCCTAAGAGGTTGCAAACCTTTTCAGCTCCTTCAGTACTTTCTCTAATTCTTCCATTGCAGACCCCATACTCAGTCCAGGTTTTGGCTGAGAGCATCTGCCTCTGTATTTGTAAGGCTCTGGCAGGGCCTCTCAGTAAACAATGTCAGGCTCCTTTCAGCAAGAGTTTCTTGAGATCCACAATAGTATCAGGATTTGGTGACTAAATATAGGATGAATCTCCAAGTGGTACAGTCTCTGGATGTCTTTTCCTTCAGCCTCTGCTCTACACTTTATCTCCTTATTTGCTCCTGTGAGTATTTTGTTCCCCTTCTCCAAAGAATCGAAGCACCCACATTTTCCTCATCCTTCTTCTTGAGCTTCATGTGGTTTGTGAATTGTATCTTAGGTATTCCGAGATTCTGGGCTAATATTCATTTATCAGTTAGTGTGCTCTTTTGTGATTTGGTTGCCTCACTCATTCAGGATGATATTTTCTAGTTCCATCCATTTGCCTAAGAATTTCATAAATCCATCATTTTTAATAGCTGAATAGTACTACATTATCCCAAATCTCAGAAGATGGAAAGATCTCCCATGCTCATGGATTGGCAGGATTAATATAGTAAAACTGACCATCTTGCTGAAAGTAATCTACAAATTCAAAGCAATCCCTGTCAAAATTCCAATGCAATTCTTCATAGCATTAGAAAGAGCAATTTGCAAATTCATTTGGCATAACAAAAAACACAGGATAGCAAAACAACTCTCAACAATAAAAGAACTTCTGGGGGAATCACCATCCCGGACCTCAAGCTGTATTACAGAGTAATTGTGATTAAAACTGTATGATATTGGTATAGAGACAGGCAGGAAGATCAATGGAATAGAATTGAAGAACCAGAAATGAACCCACACAACTATGGTCACATGATATTTGACAAAGGAGCTAAAAACCATCCAATGGAAAAAAGAATTTTTAGCAAATGGTGCTGTTTTAACTGGCTGTCAGCCTGTAGAAAAATGCAAATCGACCCATTCTTATCTCCTTGTACAAAGCTTAAGTCCAAGTGAATCAAGGACATCCACATAATACCAGATACTCTGAAACTTATTGAGGAGAAATTGGGGAAGAGTATCAAACACATGGGCACAGGGAACAATTTCCTGAACAGAACACCAAAGGATTGGGCTCTAAGAGCAAAAATTGGCAAATGGGACCTCATAAATAGCAAAGCTTCTGTAAGGCAAAGGACACTGTCAATAAGACAAAAATGGCAACCAACAGATTGGGCAAAGATCTTTACCAATCCTACATCCAATAGACGACTAATATCTGAGAAATACAAATAACTCAAGAAGTTAGACTCCAGAGAGTCAAATAACCCTATTAAGAATGGGTTAAACAAAGAATTTTCAACTGAGGAAATTTGAATGACTGAGAAACACCTAAAGAAATGTTCAACATCCTTAGTTATCAGGGAAAGGCAAATCAAAAGAACCCTGAGATTCCACTCCACACGTCAGAATGGCTAAAATCAAAAACTCAGGTAACAGGAGATGGCCCGGATGTGGAGAAAGAGGAACACTCCTCCACTGATGATGGGATTTCAAGCTGGTACAACCACTCTGAAAATCAGGTTGGTGGCTCCTCAGAAAATTGGACATAGTACTACCTGAGAACCCAGCTATACAACTCCTGAGCATATACCGAGAAGATGCCGCAACATGTAATAAGAATACATGCTCTACTATGTTCATAGCAACCTTATTTATAATAGCCAGAAGCTGGAAAGAACCCAGATGTCCTTCAACAGAGTAATGGATACAGAAAATGTTGTATATTTTACCTTTTATACATGTTCTGCCATCATTGTCCACCAGGTGGAGATATAATTATATTTTTGGATTGAACATTTACCTTGTTCTGTGAAAGGAATATTCACCTTCAGGATTTGAGCAAGTATCACTTAATTGGTGTTTAGTAAATACTCTGATATCAACCTGTATTATTTATATCAGATGGTACTTTCTTTTGTTTTCACTTTATTCGGGATTCTGAAATCTACACAATGGACACATTGGTTTTCCTGGTTTAATTTCTATTTTTGGAGACAGTCAAATAAGGAGTATTAGTTCCTAATATATTTAATGTAATTCCCAGTATTAGGAAGAGTTACTTTGTAACTATGTGCAGGTTGCTGGCTGGGATTTAACTGGAAGGTTGGCAAAGGAGAGGTAGGCGATTTCCCTTTATTCTCTAAGCCAGGTAAGTGCAATCCACTCTGCCATAGAGCTGCCAGGCAATGAGGATGTAAAAGCAAATGAAGTGGTTTTATGTCCTGCAAAGTCTTCTCTTTGTAAAAACCTACCTCGGCTCCCATGCTTGCTTCTTCTGCTTTCCCTTTCCTAAGTTTAAGAAGTCTGTTTCTAGGTTTGCTTGCTTATCTGTTTCCCAGTGATCCTTTAAGTATTGATTTATTACCTGTCTGTGAGAGAGACATACAATGACATATGTATGTTTTTATATAACACAAAATGTATGATACATATCAAATATGCAATACACTGTAGAGCTTTATAATCATGGTACTAGCTAAAAATAGTATCCATTTTTAAAAGGTTCTGTTTGTCTCTGTTTTTTGATGGAACTTATTTTATGGGCTCCTATTTGCCACTAGTCACATTTTTCTAGACATCTCAACATTTGACTTCTGTGTTCTTCTTTGCAAGAGGACAAGATAGTTTCTGTGATTTTTGTTCACATGCTATTCTGAAAGCCAAAGTCCTTAAGTTCCTTGAAGAAAGAAAGGGAGAAGAACATTCTTCTCTACATAAGAACAGAAAAAGATTTAAAGGTAGCAATATAATGTATCCTGCTGAACCTTCAGGGTTGCCAAGTTAATGAGTGAATTGAGTACAAAGCTCTGATTTCAGAGACAAAAACAAACATGTAGCCAACACCTCTCCTTTATTTCCCCCAAGAAACATGGTCCTCTAATCAAAGGCAAAACAACAAAGCAATCTTTGACTAAAACGGCTCATTTATTGGGATTTCTCCAGAAAGGGTGTGATGTCTTTTTCATATTTTTATTATACACTTTTATTTTATATTATATATTCTGTATTCTGTATTCTACAGTCTATATTCTATAGTCTATAGTCTATATTCTATATTCTATTTTATTTTTATTTTTATTTTTATTGGATATATTCTATATTTACATTTCATTTCCCTTTTTCTGGTTCCCTGCCCCCGAAAGGTCCCACATGCCGTTTTCCCTCTCCATGTTCCCCCATCCACCCTTTCCCACTTCCCTGTACTGGTATTCCCCTACAGTGATGCTTTGAGCGTTTCCAGAACCAGGATCCATTCCTTTCTTCTTGTCAGACATCATTTAGTACGTAGATTGTGTCTTTGGTGTCCCAAGATTCTAGGCTAATATCCACTTATCAGTGAGTGCATACCATGGGAATTCTTTTGAGACTGGGTTTGAGACTTAGTAAGATGTTCTCCAGCTACATTGATTTCTCTAAGAATTTCATGAATTCATTGTTTCTAATGGCTGAATAGTACTCCATTGTGTATATAGACCACATTTTTTTGTATCCATTCTTCCGTTGAGGGACATCTGGGTATTTTCCAGCTTCTGGCTATTATAAATAAGGCTGCTGTGAACGTTTATCCTTATTGCATGCTGGGGAATCTTCTGGGTATATGCCCAGAGTGGTATGGCTGGGTCATCCAGAAGTATCATGTCCAGTTTTCTGAGGAACCACCAAACTGATTTCCAGAGTGGATGTACCAGCTTGCAGTCCCACCAGCAGTGGAGGAGTGTTCCTCTTTCTCCACATCCTCGTCAACACCTGCTGTTTGCTGAGTTTTTGATCTTAGCCATTCTGACTGGTATGAGGAGAAATCTCAGGGTTGTTTTGACTTGCATTTCTCTAATGAGTAATGATGAACATTTTTTAAGGTGTTTCTCAGCCATCTGAATTTCTTCAGGTGAAAATCTTTGTTTAGCTCTGTACCCCATTTTTGATAGGGTTATTTGGTTTTCTGGGGTCTAACTTCTTGAGTTCTTTGTATACATTGGATATTTGCCCTCTATCAGATATAGGGTTGGTGAAGATCTTTTCCCAATTTGTTGGTTGCCGATTTGTCCTTTTGACAGTATCTTTTGCCTTGCAGAAACGTTGTAATTTTATGAGGTCCCATTTATCTATTCTTGATCTTAGAGCATAAGCTATTGGTGTTCTGTTCAGGAACTTTCCCCCTGAGCCAATGTCTTCAAGGGTCTTACCCAGCTTCTTTTCTAGTGTGTCTAGTTTAATGTGGACGTCCTTGATCCACTTGGAGTTGATCTTAGTACAAGGAGATAAGAGTGGATCAATTCTCTTTGTTCTGCATGTTGACATCCAGGTGAGCCAGCACCATTTGTTGAAAAGGTTATCTTTTTTTCACTGAATGTTTTCAGCTCCCTTTTTGAAGATCAATTGGCCATAGATGTGTGGGTTCAATTCTAGGTCTTCAATCCTATTCCATTGATCCACCTCCCTGTCACTGTACAAATACTATGCAGTTTTTAACACTACTGCTCGGTAGTATTGCTTGAGGTCCGTGATATTGATTCCCCCAGAAGTTCTTTTACTGTTGATGATAGTTTTAGCTATCCTGTGTTTTTTGTTACTCCAGATGAATTTGAGAATTGCTCTTGCTAGTTATACAAATAACTGATTTGGGATTTTGATGGGGATTGCATTGAATCTGTATATTGCTTTTGGCAAGATTGCCATTTTAGCTGTATTAATCCTGCCAACCCACGAGCATGGAAGATTTTTCCATTTTCTGAGGACTTCTTCCATTTCCTTCTTCAGAGTCCTGAAGTTTTTGTCATACAAATATTTCACTTGTTTGGTTAGAGTCATATCAAGATACTTTATATTGTTTGTGGCTATTGCAAAGGGTGTCATAACTCCAACAGAAATAGAAGAGGTCATAGAAAGTCTTCCAACAAAAAAAATAGCACAGGTTTTAGTGCAGAATTCTACCAGACCTTCAAAGAAGACCTAACGCCAATACTCTTCAAATTATTCCACAAAATAGAAACAGAAGGAGCACTACCCAACTCATTCTATGAAGCCACAATTACCCTGACACCAAAACCACACAAAGATCCAACTAAGAAAGAGAACTTCAGACCAATCTCCCTTATAAACATCGATGCAAAATTACTCAATAAAACTTTTGTTAACTGAATCCAAGAATACATCAAAATGATCATTCACCATGATCATGTTGGCTTCTTCCCATGGATGCAGGTATGGTTCAATATATGGAAATCCATCAATGTAATCCACTACATAAACAAACTCAAAGAAAAAAACCACATGGTCATCTCATTGGATGCTGTAAAAGCATTTGACAAAATTCAGCATTCTTCCATGCTAAAAGTCTTAGAAAGAACAAGAATTCAAGGACCATACCGAAACATAGTAAAAGCAATTTACAGCAGTCTGGTGGCCAGCATCAAAGTAAATGGAGAGAAACTTGAAGCAATCCCACTAAAATCAGGGACTATATGAGGCTGCCCCCTCTCACCAGATCTTTTCAACAGTATGAGGTACTATCAGGAGCAATTCGAGAACATAAGGAAGTCAAAGGGATACAAGTTGGAAAGGAAGATGTCAAACTATCACTATTCACAGATGATATGACGGTATATTTAAGTGACCCAAAAAACTCCACCAGAGAACTCCTACAGCTGATAACAACTTCAGCAAAGTGGCTGGTTATAAAATCAACTCAAGCAAATCAGTAGCCTTCCTATACTCAAAGGATAAGCAGGCTGAGAAATGAATTATATTCTATTTTATATTATGTTATATTTTATATTATCTTATATTCTATATTTTATATTATTCTATATTTTATATTGATATTTTACAGAGACAAAATGTGGAGCAGAGACCGAGGGAAAGACCATCCAGAAACTACCCCACTTCGTGATCCATACCATATACATTTACAAAACCCAGACACTATTATTGATGCCCACAAGTACTTGCTTACTGGAGCTGGATATAGCTGTAACCTGGGAAGCTCTGCTAGTGCATGGCAAATACAGAGGGGAACACTGTTAGCCTGCAATTGAACTGAGCACAGTGTCCCCAATGGGTGAGCTAGAGAAAGGACCCAGAGAGCTGGAGGGGTTTGTAATGCCATAGGAGGAAAAGGATATGAGCCACCCAGTACTCCCAGAGCTCCCAGGGAGAAAAATCATCAACTAAATAGTACACATGTTGTTACCCATGGCTTGAGACGCATAGGCAGCAAAGTGTGGCCTTGTTGGACATCAAAGGGAGGAGAGGGCCCTGATCCTGAAAAGGCTCTATGCAGCAGTATAGGGGAATACCAGGACAGGAAGTGGAAAATATATTCTTTCTTTACATTTCAAATTATTTCCCCTTCTCTTCTCCAATCAACCCCCTTCAACGTACCTGATTCCCAGCACTGCATACTTGGCCCATCACAGAAGGAGGAAGAAAAAATTCAAGACAATACTCTTTATTAATGTGGGGCATATAGCACCATGCCTCCAGAAAACAAATAAGTACAAGAAAAAGAAAAAAAATGAAGTTTAGGAAGTTGGTGACCAATGCTTTTAAAGATAACAACACAAACTGAAATAAACAAAAGGAAGTGGGGATTATTAAGCTATTTATTTTCCCCAGAGCATGAAATTGAAACATCAACAGAGAAGATCAGATGTGTGCATGTGTGTGTCCACGTGTATTTCTGTGTATATGTATATGTCTGTGTTTATGTGCATTGGCATATATATGTATGTATACTTTCTATTTAGAGTTATTTTATTCCCAGTGAATTATCTTGCACATATAAACTCTCACAATGATGTATACAGAGAATTTCTACCACACTAATATTATGTCAACCATTGAAACACTTAAGTGCTCCTCAAATCATGTAGACTGTGCCTGCCCTGATTACTGTTTCCACTTGCAAATTTGAGTACCCACAACAATAATTACAGAGCAGCAATTAAACAAAAATGTCAGTCTTCCATCAAAGGAACAAAAAATAAATGCAGGCTATTTTGTAAAGAATAACACTGCATCCTGTATCTCTGCATATACTATCATATGCTAAAAATTTATAAAGCACTATGCATTTGACATAATTGTGTACAATATGCAGACTAAACATGATGCCTCTACCTACTCTATAAGAAGGTATAGAATGAAAGTCTTTATATCTTGGAAACAGATCCCACTCTACTTCTAGTGGATCTGAGAGAAAGTATTCTCTTTCAATGAGTACCATTTAATGTATTTTAAATTATATATATATATATATGCATTTATTGAACATATATTTTTATAAAAAAATTATCTAGGAGCCCATCTTAGATTGCATAATCTTAACTCATTAAAATACTATTTGGAAATTACAGTGTCTTTTCTCTTTTAATAGTGAATATCCTGGGCATGCTAATAGGCAGAAGTGTGGAGATAGTTGGATGGAATGTAAATGAAATAGAAAGTATGTGAAAATTGTAGGAGTTAGGGCAGGAGTGGAAAGTCTTGTATCTTAGAAGACAAATACCTTTTCCATGAGGCATCTAAACAGAGGTACTGAATCCCATCTTTGAAAGAGATGGTGACAGATAGCTGTTATTTTGCTTTGGTATTAGTAACAGTGATTGGAAGAAGTATGGGAGGTTATGGATCTTAGAGTAAGGTATAGGTCTTGGGACACAGGCTTTGAGCAGTGAAGTTAGCTTTCAGGTGATGGATGATAATATGTAAATAGATATTAGCCCAGAATTCAGAATATCCAAGATTCAATTCACAGACCATATGAAGCCTAAGAAGAAGGAAGACCAAAGTATGGATGCTTCAGTGCATCTTAGAAGGGTGAACCAAATACTCACAGAAGGAAATAAGGAGACAAAGTGTGGAGCAGAGACTGAAGGAAAGGACATACAAAGAGTTCCCTACTTTGGGATCCATCCCATAATAAGCCACCAAACCTGTATGCTATTGTGGATGCAGGGAAGTACTTGCTGATGGAAGCCTGATATAGCTGTCTCCTAAGAGGCTTTGCCAGAGCCTGACAAATACATAAGCAGATGCTCACAGTCAACCATTGGACTGAATGCAGGGATCCCAGGTGGAGGACATGGAGAAGGGACTGAAGGGGATTTTCAGCCCCATCGAGGTAGCAACAATATCAACCAACTAAAGAATACACATGGAGGGACCCATTGCTCTGGCAGCATATGTGGCAGAAGATGGCCTTGATGGACATCCGTGGGAGGAGAGGCCCATGGGTCTGAGGGTATTCAATGCTCCAATATAGGGGAATTCCAAGGCAGGAAGATGTGAGTGGGTGGGTAGGTGGGGAGTACTCTCATAGAAGCAATGGGAGGAAGGATGGGATAGAGAGTCTCTAAAGGGAGACCTAGAAAGGGAAAAACCTTTGAAATAAAAATAAATAAGTAAAATATAAAAGATTAAAAATGGAAAAAATATTTTAACGACTGATTCCTTATGCCCACTTATCTAGAGAACTAATCTGCTTTTATGGAGAGGAGAAGGGGTCGGTGGCCAGGAGGGAAGGATTTCAGATGCAGTGTTGTAAGCTAACTTGCTTTGCATGCTTCAGTGTGACCTTCTCATCCATGCCCTGATAAATTGGAAGGGATGATTTGTTTGTTTTGAGGATATAGTTAGGGGATACAGAAGCAATATATCAAAAACATATTAAATATCTAGTAACAAGAAACTTACAGAATTTTAGTTTATTATTTTGGTATTTTCACTGAAATAAGTTGCAATGGCAAAGTTCAGAACCGAATTATTGTCCTCTTATTAAACATTGAATGAACACTTTTAGATGTGGTATAACTGTGAGCATTTTACTGCATTGCCTCCAAGGACAGGTAAATATAAAATAAAGCTTAAATTTGTTCTATAGAAAGTCATTTTATTTTTCTTTTCTGATCTATACTTAATTTGCCAAAAAGTGTGATAAATTCTTACTGTATAAAAATTGCCATTTTCACAAAAAGATACAGTTCTGCCCTGTCTCCTCCACAGAAAAACAAGATTGATCATGATCAATTCTGTTTTCTTCTTTTTCTATTTCATATAGTCTGGAGTCCTGACTCATGGAATTGTCCTGCTCACATAAGAGGACTTCATTCCTCAGTGACATATCTCTGGAAATGACCTCACAAACATTAAAAATGTAAGTTTTCTACATAATTCTAAATTCAGTGAAGTTAATAATGTATATTAATCATAGTCTAAGATGACTCAGTCATCACGTAAGATTGCAGTTAGCATTTTAATATACATATTTACATATCTAAAGAAATAAAAGTAGATTTTTCTTAGAGGGAAACATACCTTACTTTGCTTAAAGATATGCACAAAGCACATGGAAACTTTGGAATCCTAAACATAAAAAAAATTGTTTCTCAAGGGAAGGAGCTAAGTTAGAAAAAATGGAACTGATCATGACACATTATGAGCTTCTGGGTATAGATAGTTGCCAGAAAATATTTTAAGATTTATTTTCATTTTTAAAGTTATATGTATGTGTGTCTCTGTACTGGTTTGTACACTTGAGTAAAGGTACCCTTTAAGACCAGAGTACTTATATTCACTGGATCTGGTGTTATAGGCTATTGTCACCGATCAAATCTGGGTTCTAAGTATTCAACTTATGTCCTTTGAAACAGGAAGAGACTCTTAAACTCCATTATATCTCTTGAGGCCTGGGTAAAGAATATTGTGGCAATGGATTACCTCTGTGGGAGAGTAGGGATTCTCCTCATGGTTATGATGTAAAATACACTTACAGATACTATATAATGTACAAGTATAATATATATGTATATATACATACACACACGTGTTTTTGGGGTGCATGTGAATTAAAAGTTACTTCCAGAAGAGATGATGCCTGAAAAATTCTATTGATATAATTAATTGACTGACTATTAATAATAATAAATTAAATCAATAAATTTATGGGCATGCAAGATTAAGCTATGATTTGTTAACTTATACATATACATATACATGTACATAGTTAAATAATTTAGTTACTTGTCTTTGGTACATTGAAATATGCTAAATTATGTTGTGAATATCCAAGGTGAAAAAAGGGTACAAATGTACCCTTTCTCACAATTCTTTGTTCTGGCACAGTGTTTATAGTTGTACATGTTCTTGGTGAAAAGAATACTTCCTGTGATATAGCACAGCAGATCTCCACCCAGATAAATACTGTTCAGTGCTATGTCTTAGCAAAGTTGTTACCTTGAAACTTCTAAATTCTTCAGTGCTAGGTTATAGAAATATTTATGTTTCCTTTTTAGAAATCATGAGGTGAACACATGGCAAGAGATAATTACATCAAAGACTTGCTCAGCTGAACATATCGTTAGTAATGAAAGGCACAAAGTATGCTATACTAGTTTTCATGCTTGCAATTATTCATAATTGTCTTAGCCAGATCAACTGGATTTCTCTTGAAAAGTGAAAAAGAAAGTCTCACTCAGTCACAATACAGGCAGAACTTCTTGCCATCAAGAACTCTCAACCTTCTATCTTTCTCCTAATCCTCTTTAGTTAAATCGCCTTCTACTATCCTTGACTGCCTTAATTTGAGTTATTAAAACTTTAAGGGGAAAGCCTTTGGAATGTAAACAAAGAATATAGAAAATAAAAATTAAAAAAAAAACTTTAATAAAACTTCTAGTTCCTTCAATATTCTCTCAAATGATTGAGAAGTTTTACAAGTCACAATAACATATTTTGGGCCCTTTTATATTCTTGCCTAGTCTTTACTGACACTATGAAGTTTCACACAATTTCTAGTCTGGCTCTCATCAAACACTGGCAAAATTTATTCAATTCAAATTAAATAGATGTAGCACAGAGTAATCTTTCTCTATTAAATATGTCACTTTCAGCAATTGTTTCTTAATATCCCTCACAGCTTCCATCTAAGATTACCACTTTCTTTGCTGCCAGAGTTTCACTAACCTACTGAATTATTCACTGAAGCATAACCTTCAGATAGCAGGTTAGAAAGACCTTGATTACGGCAGGAAGTGAAGTGGATAAATCATTTTTCTTTAAAAGAAAATTTCTCAGCATAGCAGAGTCTGAAATGAGATAAGTATTAAATGTGTGTAAAAATTAAGTTGATAATTGGTAGAAATTTAGCCAACTGCAATATCTGCGTGTTTTGTTTTTAATAATACAGAATACCAACTTAATAATGAAAAGCAGCTTAAAGCACCTGTATCACCATCAGGCTTATTCAGCCTAAGAACACATGAGCTGGATATACATTTAAAAACAAAATTGCTATAAGTCAACCATAGGAGGCTTTATAAGGGCTCCAAATGTCTGGCTTATTTTTTAAATCATGTTTACTCATATTCTTTGCTCATTTTAGTTCCCTGCTCTCCATTTTTTTTCAGTTTCATAGACTAGTAGAGTACATGGTAAAGTCTTCAGCAAATTCTATTAGTAGGGTCTCATGCTTTATCTAAATTCAATGTTGAAATGTCATAAGAATATGAACTGTGGAGACAACACTCAGAACTCACAAATCAGCCACTTCCCTGGGTAGTCAATATCAAGGTTTAACACTGATTCACAGCTGAGTGTGTTGGTTTTTCTTTTCTTTTCTTTTCTTTTCTTTTCTTTTCTTTTCTTTTCTTTTCTTTTCTTTTCTTTTCTCTTCTCTTCTCTTCTCTACTTTTCTTTTCTCTTCTCTTCTCTTCTCTTCTCTTCTCTTCTCTTCTCTTCTCTTCTCTTCTCTTCTCTCCTCTCCTTTCCTTCCTTTCCTTTCCTTTTATTTTATTTTCTTTTCCTTTCTTTTCTTTTCCTTTCTTTTATTTATTTTTTACCTCCATAGTCAAATGTACAGAAACAAAACTCTAGTCTCCATTTATCTATATTTTACTCTATAAGCTATTGGAAAATTTTTATTCCCTGCTACAATGTATTTATCCTTTGATACCAAATGACTTTCTAAATACTCAAGTAGGGTACATGAATATTTTAAATGCCAGCTCACTTATTAAGGTTAGACTTCACCTATGATTACCACTATTGTGATGTCAATACAATTTAAGAATGTTAATACTAAACGATGTTGTACTACTAAGGAATGTGCTTTGATCAGGGATTTAGCACTAATATGCTATTTAGATGGGGTCATTAAAGAAAGAAATATTTTTCATCATGAATCACTGGAAGTGGTTTAGAAAATGTTATCCATTTGATAAATACATCCTATTTTACCCCCTTTCAATAAATGTACAAACTATATTCTCTTCTACAATTTTAATCTGGTTGAATGTTATTTGAAAGACATTTAATAAGTACACAGGGGAATGCTAGATAAACACATGAAATAACAAATTACTCAGAATTTTGGACTAGGAGAGGCAGACCCAAGAAATGAGTTCACCTAGAGGTTTGTGGTAAAAAAAAAAGCCTTTTTAGAGAAAAGGAGAAATCAATCATAAACAGTAGGACAATTGTTTGCTTTTTGGTTCAGGCTTCATATTCTATTATCACTTGTTTCTGCCAATGAAATTATAAATGACATCGTAATTTAGGGTTTTATAAAAAGTTGCAAATGGTTTGTTGCAGTAATTCATTTTTCTATTTATTTTTACTTCACATATTCAACCTTTTATTAATTTATGTGCAGGGATTTTTGTCTGCATGACTGTATGTTCACTATTTGAGTGTCTGTTGTACAGGTAGGCCAGGAGAATTTCCTAACACTAGAGTTAGTTAGTTGTAAGCTACCATGTTGGTACTGTATCTGAACTGTCATCCTCTGAGAGAGCAGGGAGTGTTCTGAAACTAGGGGCTATCTCTCCAGTCACTTTCTCAGGGACTTTTATCCACTAAGTATACTAATGATTAGGAATGTATAGTCAACGAACAAGGAAGCAAAGTTACCTGCTTTTTATTAGATACATGTAAACAATCAGTAAGTGGCAGGAAGAGATGAATGGAAAAAAGAATCACACAAAGATGAAAAGCACAATGTGGCTGTGGTAATGATGAAGAGGATGGTAGGTCATTCCTCAAGCAAGTCTCAACCTATTTAGAAAATATGAAATATAGAAAATATAAGAAATTAACTATAGGAGACAATTATGAAAGAGTACCTGCAAATTACCCTTTCTTTAAAGATATGGATCCTATATGATTCATGTAGAACTTATATTAAGGACTTCATTTAAGGACTAGTCCTTATCATACAGTACTTTTATGTTCAGGAGAATATGAGTCCATAACTTTGATGGGCATACATTTTGTATGTTAGAAAAGTGTTGAAGTAGAATTATAAATGATAAAGGGTTTGGTTGTGCCCCTTTGTTTGAATATTGGTAAAACTATTAGTATTAATTATAATCCAGGAGAAAGTCTTGAATTAGATCTCCCTTATATTTCTTTCAAATTAAAATAAGCCATAGTTATGTGGTAATTTTTTGCAGAGTAAAATGAGCTCCGAGGACACAGTAATATTTGATAAGTCTACTTCTATATGATGCCAGCTGTTGTCAGAGGACAGAGTAAATGTATCTTCCTCATTACTTCCTGTGTAATATACCTACATTTAATGTTTTGCAGAGTTTGAATGTTCAATGAATAGTAATTTAAAAGAACAAGGGAATTGTGTTTTAATGAGTACAAAATATGTAAAAAGACTACCACCTTCAGAGATAAGATGATTGCATATGATGATTTTACCTGGGTGGTTTGGGCATAGTTTTGTCTTTCCAGAGGTTGTGAGATTGATAAGGAGAGATACTGTTCTCATAATTACTCAGTATTGAAAACTTAGGTACTATTAATTATTTTTCTTTTGTTCTTGGAGTTTAATACAGGATCTTGTACATTATAGACAAGTATTCTAGGACCTGGTGATACCTTTAGACTGAAAACTACCCAATCTTTAAATAAATTCATATTGCAGGAGGATAAGGAGAAGATAAAGGAAATAGCTGGGGTATATACATAACCAAAAATGAAGAAGATACTTGGCAGATATCACAGAAATTAACTAGGTTAAGTGGATATGTATCTTTCAAATTTTTGGACTGGAGAAGATACAGAGAACATACAGTAGGAACCAGAACCTTTGGGTCTGAGAACTGTAGCTTTGTTTAAGTTAAGGAGCTATTGTCAGCTTTAGTGTATTTCATGTTCTTTCTCATGATTTGCGCACTTAATACTATAATAATAACACATGATACAGAATAACCAATGTAAGTGATTCTTGTTTTGTGGCACTGAGGTTATTCTTCAAGTAAAGAAATGCCCATCCACCTATGATTCTTTCTTTTTTTCCCCCTTTTTTATTGAAAAGGGAAGTAAAAACATTTTATGATAAAATTAAAGATTTATGTGGAAAATATTTCAGATATAATAGCAGAGATACATAGAAAAGCACATTAAAATTGAAAATTTTCATGGAAAATTAAAGAGTAAAGTGGTAGACATGCAAAGTATTGCTAAATTAATTAAAACATGAAATAGAAACTTTTTATGATAGAATTGAAGATTTACATGGAAAATATTTCTGATAAAATTGTAAAAAAATTTAGGTGTTACAAATTTTAAACATGTTAGAATTGAAGTTTATGATGGAAATTTTTATATATATGTAATAATAGTAGGCATAAAAGTAATCATAAATTTCATGAATTCATTGTTTTTAATTGCTGAGTAGTATTCCATTGTATATATATATATATATATATATATATATATATATATATATATATATACCACATTTTCTGTATCCATTCCTCCTTTGAGGGATATCTGGGCTCCTTCCAACTTCTGACTATTATAAACAAGGCTGCTATGAACATAGTGGAGCATGGCAAATGGTTAGATCTGGAAAATATCATTCTAAGTGAGTTAACCCATTCACAAAAAAATACACATGAAATACAATCACTGATAAGTGGATATTAATGAGCCCAGAAGCCCTAAATACTCAAGGCACAATTAGCAAGTCAAATGAGTCCCAAGAAGAAAGGAGAGGACCCTGGGCCTGAAAAGATTGGACCCAGTTTTGTAGGAGAGTACCCGAACAGAGAAATGGTGGGGGGATGATTGAGGAATAGTTGGGGGGGAGAGGACTTATGGGACATATGGTGGGGGGAACTGGGAAAGGGGAAAGCCTTTGGAATGTAAACAAAGAATATAGAATAAAAAATGAAAAAAAAGAATTGGTTAGGAAAATAGAAAAAATGAAAAATAAAAAAAGAGAAATATGTCTTTCTATAAAGTAAAAAAAAGTATTCATAAGTTGATGGAAAGTAGAATTATAAACATTTTCTGATAAATGATTTACATGGAAAATCTTTCTGATAAAATTGAAGAAATATAGAAAAATGTTAAAATTAAAGATTATCTTGGAAATTATACAGATAAAGTGATAGGCACAAAGATAATTCTAAGTTGATTGAAGGTAGAATTATAAACATTTTCAGATAAAATTGAAGATTTACATGGAAAATAATTCTGGTAAAATTCAAGAAATATATAGGAAAATGTGTTAAAATTGACTATTTCATGGAAAATTTTACATATGAAATGTAGACATAAAACTCTAAATTACATTGAAAACATTCCTGATAAAATAGAGGAAATATATAGAAAGACATAGTAAAATTGAAGAATATCATGAAAAATAATGCACATAAAATGGTAGACATAAAAACATTACTACATTAATTAAAAAGGGAATTGATAAATTCTGATAAAATTGAAGATTTACATGAGAAATATTTCTGTTAGTCTATGTCTTTTTATTGGTTGAGTCCATTGTTGTTAAGAGATATTAAGGAATAGTGATTGATGCTACCAGTTATTTTTGATGTTATTTTTGTTTGTGTGGGTATCTTCTTTTGGGTTTGTTGGAAGATTACTTTCTTGCTTTTTCAAAGGTGTAGTTTCCTTCCTTGTGTTGGCATTTTCCATCTATTATCCTTTGTAGAGCTTGATTTATGGACAGATATTGTATAAATTTGGTTTTATCATGGAATATCTTGGTTTTTCCATATTTTTTTAAAATTTTTATTTTCTATTTTCTATGTTTACATTCCAAAGGCTTTCCCCTTTCCCAGTTCCCCCCTCCCTATGTCCCATAATTCCTCTCCCCCCAACTATTCCCCAATCATGCCCCCTCCCCCCACGTTTTCTCTATGAAACTGGATCCAATCTTTACAGGCCCAGGGTCCTCTCCTTTCTTTTTCTTGGGAATTATTTGACTTGCTAATTGTGCCTTGAGTATTTAGGGCTTCTGGGCTCATTAATATCCACTTATCAGTGATTGCCTTTCATGTGTATTCTTTTGTGATTGGGTTAGCTCACTCAGGATGATATTTTCCAGGTCTAACCATTTACCTACAAATTGGATGAATTCATTATTTTTAATTGCTGAGTACTATTCCATTGTATAAATATACCACATTTTCTGTATCCATTCCATATTTGATGATTGAGAGTTTTGTGGGGTATAGTAGCCTGGGATGGCATTTGTGTTCTCTTAGGGTCAGTATGAGGTCTGGGCAGGATCTTCTAGCTTTCATTGTCTCTGGTGAGAAGTCTGGTGTAATTATGATTGGTCTGCCTTTATAAGTTACTTGCTCATTTTTTCTTACTGCTTTTAATATTCTTTCTTTGTTTAGTGAATTTGGCGTTTTGATTATTATGTGCGGGGAGTTTTTGTTCTGGTCCAGTCTGTTTGGAGTTATGAAGGCTTCTTGTATCTTCATGAGCATCTCTTTCTCTAGGGTAGGGAAGTTTTGTTTTATAATTTTGTTGAAGATATTCACTGATCCTTTATGTCTATACCTATAATCCTTAGGTTTGATCTTCTCATTGTGTTTTGGAGTTCCTGGATATTTTGGGTTACCAGCTTTATGCATTTTGCATTTTCTTTGACTGTTGAGTCAATGTTTTCTATGGTATCTTCAGCACCTGAGGACTTTTCTTCTATCTCTTATATTCTGTTATTAAGGCTTTCATCTATGACTCCTGAAATCCTTCCAAGGTTTTCTATGTCCAGAGATGTCTCATTTTGTGATTTCTTTATTGTTTCTACTCCTACTTTTAGATCCTGGATGGTTTTATTCAATTCCTTCACTTGGTTGTTGGTCTTTCCTGTAATTCTTTAAGGGATTTTTGTGTTTCTTCTTTAAGGGCTTCTGCCTGTTGATCCATGATCTCCTGTATTTCTTTTACGGTTTTTGCCTGTTTTCTCCTGTATTTCTTTAAGGGAACTATTTAAGTCTTTCTTGAAGCCCTTTATCTGAATTATGAGATATGATTTTAAATCCAACTCTTGCTTTTCCAGTGTGTTGGGGTATCTGGGACTTGCTGTGGTGGGAGAACTGGGTTCTTATGTTGCCATGAAGCCTTGGTTTCTGTTGGTAGGGTCACTGTACTTACCTTTTGCCATCTGGATATCTCTGGTGTTAGTTGGTATTGTCTCTGGTTGGAGTTTGTTCCTCTTGTGGGCCTGTAAGTCTGTGTCCTTACTCCTTTGAGCTCAGAAGTGAAAGCACTGCTGGGAGATCACTCTCTCCTGGGTGGCTGTGCACAGAAGGCTGTGCAATCTCCAGGCTTCTTGGTGCAAATGGTGGCAGGAAGACTTCTGTCCCAGTTGCTCCATTGATCTTATGCCCTGCGTACTCCTAGCTGTTCCACTCCAGTGAGAAAGAGATCTCATCTCTGCACTCAGAAGTGAAAGCACTGCTGGGAGATTGCTCTCTCCTGGTAGGCTGTACACAGAAGGCTGTGGAGCTTTCTGGCTCCCTGGTACCGATTCTACTTTCTATAAGCATATTTATAAGATATTTAATGATTATATATAGGACAATACCTTAACAATTTGAGCAAACAATCCTCCTTTCCAAAAATTCATCCTCATTGAGAACATGCAAGAAAATTATCACTAAGGTTACCTCACAGTTATTCTATTTAGCATCACTTTCTAGTTCTGCTTGATACAGTATTTTCTGTGATATAGAAACAATAGAACTCGTTAAGAGCTTTCAAAGGCTGAACATTGGTATTAAATGAACCATCTTCTTCCTTTGTCCCTATGTATCTTCTATCACCAGTGTAATTACCTTGTGCTAAATGGTGAGCAATGACTTGCCCTGGACTCCAGACCACAGGGATAGTAAACGGAACTTCTGCTCCTGGCTATTTCACAGCACTGGCTTCAAATTACACATAGGAAATTTGAGTGATGTTCCTAGACCATATCACAAAGTAGGTCAAATCATTTTTAGAACAATTATTCATTTCACGGGCCCTGTTATTACTTCCTTGACTAGCCAAGTGAATATTTCACTGGTGGACTGTTCATGGAAACCCAATCAAGATTAGTGGCAGGGTGATAATTTATTTCAAATTTATGCTAGCATTTCTAGTATATTAAAGGAAGTAGTTTGCCCTTACTTCTGCATCTCAGGCCACAGAGGTAGTTTGTGTCAGGTGATGCTTTCATGATTAAGTCCAGACTGTGAGTAGATATAGTAAGTGACCACATGAGAGTGATTTATAGATTTTCAAAAGCATTTTCATATTGATGTTCCCATCCTCATGTGGATTACTATCATGCCTAAAATTTTCACAAAGCACCTCTTTTTGTTTTTCTAAACATCCTTTAGAACAAATATTTTAGAGCAGATTGCTTTGAGGAGGAGTTAGGTATTGAATAATGAAGACTGCAAATTATGAACTGCCGAAATTTTTCAGAACCCTATGGTTATACTGCTGTTACTTTGTGCTTCCAACCAGAAGGACCTTTCTAGCTTTCTTAATCAAGGCGCCGAGGGAACTTCATATGAGAAGAGTTACAACTTGTTCTGACTACCCACTGGACTCTAGTATTTCCCTTCTAACTTTTTTTTTTTAAAAAAACTTTTTTCATTAGATATTTTCTTACTTTTTTTTCAAAATTATATATATATTCATTTTTTAATTCTATATTCTTCATTTACATTTCAAAGGCTTTTCCCTTTCCCAATTCCCCACTCCCACCATACATCCCATAAGTCCTCTCCCCCCCCAACTATTCCCCAATCACCCCCCCCCCACCATTTCTCTGTTCTGGTATTCTCCTACAAAACTGGATCCAAACTTTTCAGGCCCAGGGTCTTCTCCTTTCTTCTTCATGGGAATAATTTGACTTGCTAATTGTGCCTTGAGTATTTAGGGCTTCTGGGCTCATTAATATCCACTTATCAGTGATTGTATTTAATGTGTATTCTTTTGTGATTGGGTTAACTCGCTTATGATGATTTTTTCCAGATCTAACCATGTGCCTACAAATTGCATGAATTCATTATTTTAATTGCTGAGTAGTATTCCATTGTATGTGTGTGTGTGTGTGTGTGTGTGTGTGTGTGTGTATATATATATATATATATATATATATATATATATATATATATTTATAATGCCACATTTTCTGTATCCATTCCTCCTTTGAGGGATATCTGGGCTCCTTCCAACTTCTGACTATTATAAACAAAGCTGCTATGAACATAGTGGAGCATGTGTCTTTATGGTATGCAGGGGAATCCTCTGGGTATATGCACAGGAGTGGGATGCCAAAGTCCTCTGGAAGTGATATGCCCAATTTTCTGAGGAACCGCCAGACTGATTTCCAGAGCGATTGTACCATCTTGCAATCGCACCAACAGTGGAGGAGTGTTCCTCCTGGCCAGCACCTGTAGTCTCTTGTTTTTTTTTTTAATTTAATTTAATTTAATTTAATTTAATTTAATTTTTATTTTCTATATTCTACGTTTACATTCCAAAGGATTTCCCCTTTCCCAGTTCCCCCCACCATATGTCCCATAATTACTCTCCCCCCCAGCTATTCCCCAATCATTCACACCCCCACGATTTCTCTGTTCTGGGTCTACAAAACTGGATCAAATCTTTACAGGCCCAGGGTCCTCTCCTTTCTTCTTGGAAGTCATTTGACTTGCTTATTGTGCCTTGAGCATTTAGGGCTTCTGGGCTCATTAATATCCACTTATCAGTGATTGCATTTCATGTGTATTCTTTTGTGATTGGGTTAGCTCACTTAGGATGATATTTTCCAGATCTAACCATTTACCTACAAATTGCATGAGTTCATTATCTTTAATTGCTGAGTAGTACTCCATTGTATAAATATACCACATTTTCTGTATCTATTCCTCTTTTGAGGGGTATCTGGGATCCTTCCAATTTCTGGCTATTATAAACAAGGCTGCTATAAACATAGTGGAGCATGTGTCTTTATTGTATGCAGAGGAATCCTCTGGCTATATGCCCAGGAGTGGTATGCCAGGGTCCTCTGGAAGTGACATGCCCAATTTACTGAGGAACCACCACACTGATTTCAAGAGTGGTTTTACCATTTTGCAATCCCACCAACAGTGGAGGAGTTTTCCTCTTTCTCCACATCCTCACCAGCACTTGTTGTCTCTTGAGTTTTTAATCTTAGCCATTCTGACTGGTGTGAGGTGGAATCTCAGGGTTGTTTTGATTTGCATTTCCCTGATGACTAATGATGTTGAACATCTCTTAAGGTGTTTCTCGGCCATCTGAATTTCTTCTGGTGAAAATTCTTTGTTTAGCTCGGTACCCCCATTTTTTGATAGGGTTATTTGTTTCTTTGGGGTCTAACTTCTTGAGTTCTTTGTATATATTGAATATTAGCCCTCTGTCAGATGTGGGGTTGGTGAAGATCTTTTCCCACTTTGTTGGTTGCCGTTTTGTCCTGTTGATGGTGTCCTTTGCCTTACAGAAACTTTGTAATTTTATGAGGTCCCATTTGTCAATTTTTGATCTTAGAGCATAAGCTATTGGTGTTCTGTTCAGGAATTTCCCCATGTACCCATGTCCTCCAGGGTCTTCCCAAGTTTCTTTTCTAATAGTTTCAGTGTGTCTGGTTTTATGTGGAGGTCCTTGATCCACTTGGAGTTGATCTTAGTACAAGGAGATAAGGGTGGGTCGATTCGCATTCTTCTGCATGTTAACCTCCACTTGAACCAGCACCATTTGTTGAAAAGGCTATCTTTTTTTTCCAATGGATGGTTGTAGCTCGTTTATCAAATATCAAGTGACCATAAGTATGTGGGTTCATTTCTGGGTCTTCAATCCTACTCCATTGATCTACTCGCTTGTCGCTGTACCAATACCATGCAGTTTTTAACACAATTGCTCTGTAGTACTGCTTGAGGTCAGGGATATTGATTCCCCCAGAAGTCCTTTTATTGTTGAGAATAGTTTTAGCTATCCTGGGTTTTTTGTTGCTCCAGATGAATTTGAGAATTGCTCTTTCTAGATCTATGAAGAATTGAGTTGAGATTTTGATGGGGATCGCATTGAATCTGTATATTGCTTTTGGCAAGATGCCAATTTTTACTATATTGATCCTGCCAATCCAAGAGCAAGAAATGTTTTTTCATCTTCTGAGGTCTTCTTCGATTTCTTTCTTCAAGGACTTGAAGTTCCTGTCATACAGATCTTTCAGTTGTATGGTCAGAGTCACACCAAGATACTTTATGTTGTGGCTATTGTGAAGGGTGTTATTTCCCCAACTTCTTTCTCAGCCTGCTTATACTTTGTATACAGGAAGGCAACTGATTTGCTTGAGTTGATTTTATAATCAGCCACTTTGCTGAAGTTGTTTTTCAGCTGTAGAAGTTCTCTTGTGGAGTTTTTTGGGTCGCTTCAGTAAACTATCATATCATCTTCAAATAAAGATAGTTTGACTTCTTTCTTTCCAATTTGTATCCCTTTGACTTCCTTATGTTGTCTAATTGCTCTCGCTAGAACATCAAGTACAATATTGAAAAGATATGGAGAGCGAGGACATCCTTGTCTAGTCCCTGATTTTAGTAGGATTGCTTCAAGTTTCTCTCCATTTATTTTGATGTTGGCTACTGGTTTGCTGTAGATTGCTTTTACTATGTTTAGGTATGGGCCTTGAATTCCTGCTCTTTCCAAGACTTTTAGCCTGAAAGGATGCTGAATTTTGTTGAATGCTTTTTCAGCATCTAATGAGATGACCATGTGCTTTTATTCTTTTAGTTTGTTCATTTAGTGGGTTACATTGATGGATTTCCATATATTGAACCATCCTTGCATCCCTGGGATGAAGGCTACTTGATCATGTTGAAATGATCGTTTTGATGTGCTCTTTGATTTGGTTGGCAAGAATTTTATTTAATATTTTTGAATTGATATTCATAAGGGAAATTGTCCTGTAGTTCTCTTTCTTTGTTGGATCTTAGTGTGGTTTTGGTATCAATGTAATTGTGGTTTCAAAGAACGAGTTGGGCAGTGTCCCTAATGTTTCTATTTTGTGGAATAGCTTGAAGAGTATTGGTGTTAGGTCTTATTTGAATGTCTGTTAGAATTCTCCACTAAAACCATCTGGTCCTGTATGTTTTTGGTTGGGAGGCTTTCTATAACCCCTTCTATTTCATTAGGGGTTATGGGACTATGTAGCTGATCTACTTGATGCTGATTTAATTTTGGTATTTGGTATCTGTCTAGAAAATTGTCCATTTCCTCCAGATTCTCCAGTTCTATTGAGTATAGACTTTTGTAGTAAGATCTGATGATCTTTTGAATTTCCTCAGTTTCTGTTGTTATGTCCCCCTTTTCATTTCTAATTTTGTTAATTTGGATACTGTCTGTGTGTCCTTTGGTTAGTCTGGCTAAGGGTTTATCTATCTTGTTGATTTTCTCAAAGAACCAGCTCCTGGTTTTGTTGATTTTTTTGTATGGTTTCCTTTGTTTCTACTTGATTGATTTCAGCCGCGAGTTTGATAATTTCCTGTCTTCTACTCCTCCTGGGTGAATTAACTTCCTTTTCTTCCAGTGCTTTAAGGTGTCCCATTAAGCTGCTAGTGTATGCTCTCTCCAGTTTCTTTTTGGATGCACTTAGATCTATGAGTTTTCCTCTTAGCACTGCTTTCATTGTGTCCCATAGATTTGGTAGGTTGTACCTTCATTTTCATTGAATTCTAAAAAGTCTTTGATTTATTCTTTTATTTCTTCCTTGACCAAGGTGTCATTGAGTAGAGTATTGTTCAGTTTCCATGTTTATGTGGGCTTTCTGTTGTTTTTGATGCTATTGAAGACCACTCTTACTCTATGGTGATCTGATAGGAAGCATGGGATTAGCTCGATCTTCTTGTATTTGTTGACATCTGTCTTGTGACCAATTATATGATCAATTTTGGAGAAGGTACCATGCGGTGCTGAGAAAAAGGTATATCCTTTTGCTTTAGGATGAAATGTTATATATATATATATATATATATATATATATATATATATACACACATATATATGTGTGTGTATATATACACACACACACACACACACACACACACACACACACATATATATATATATATATATATATATATATATATATATATATATAATCTGTTAAATCCAATTGGTCCAAAATTTCAATTAGTTTCACTGTGTCCCTGTTTAGTTTCTGCTTTCCTGCTCGGTCCATTGAGGAGAGTGGAGTGTTGAAGTCACCCACAATTATTGTGTTAGGCGCAATGTGTGCCTTACACTTTAGTAAGCTTTCTTTTATGAATGAGGGTGCCCTTGCATTTGGAGCATAGATGTTCAATATTGAGAGCTCTTCTTGGTGGATTTTCCCTTTGTCCAGCAAGAAGTGACCTTCTGAGTCTCTTTTGATGACTTTAGGTAGAAAGTCATTTTTATCTGATATTACAATGGCTACTCCAGCTTGTTTCCTGAGATCATTTGTTTGTAAAATTGTTTTTCAGCCTTTTACTCTAAGGCAGTGTTTGTTTTTAACACTCAGATGTGTTTCCTGTATGCAGCAAAATGTAGGGTCCTGTTTCCGTATCCAGTCTGTTAGTCTATGTCTTTTTATTGGGGAATTGAGTCCATTGATGTTAAGAGATATTAAGGAATCGTAATTATTACCTCCCAACATTTTTGAAGTTATTTTTTTTTTATATTTGAGAGGTTATCTTCTTTTGGTTTTGATGAGAGGAGGTTTCTATATTGCTTCTTCCGGGGTGCAATTTCCTTTTTTGTGTTGTTGCTTTCCCCCTATTATCCTTTGTAGGGCTGTGGAAAGATAATGTGCAAATTTGGTTTTGTCATGGAATACCTTGATGTCTCCATCTATGGCAATTGAGAGTTTTGCTGGGTATAGTAGTCTTGGTTGGCATTTGTGTTCTCTTAGACTTTGCATGATATCTGCCCAGGATCTTCTAGCTTTCATGGTCTCAGGTGAGAAATCTGGTGTAATTCTGATAGGTCTTCCTTTATATCTTACTTGGGCTTTTTCTTTTGCTGCCTTTAATGTTATTTCTTTGTTTAGTACATTTGGGGTTTTGATCATTATGTGACAGGATGTATTTCTGTTCTGGTCCAGTCTGTTTGGAGTTCTGTAGTCTTCTTGTATATTCATAGGCATCTCTCTCTTTAGGTTGGGGAAGTTTTCTTCCATAATTTTAGAAGATATTTGCTGGCTCTTTAACTTGTAAATCTTCCCTCTCGTCAATACCTATAATCCTTAGGTTTGTTCTTCTCATTGTGTCATAGATTTCTTGGATGTTTTGGGTTACAACCTTTTTGCATTTAGTATTTTCTTTGACTGTTGAATCAATGGTTCCTATAGTATCTTCGGCATGTGAGATTCTTACTTCTCTTTCTTGTATTCTATTGTTGATATTTGCATCTATGGCCCCTGATTTCTTCCCAAGGTTTTTTATCTCCAAGGTTGTCTCCATTTGCAATTTCTTAGTTGTTTCTACTTCTGTTTTTAGAACCTGGATGGATATGCTCAGATCTTTTGCTTGCTTGATTGTGTTTTCATGTATTTCTTTAAGAGATTTTTGTGTTTCCTCTTTCATAGCTTCTACTTGTTGATCCACATTCTTCAGTATTTCTTTAAGTGATTTTTGTGTTTCCTCCTTATTGTCTTCTGTTTTTTGATCCATATTGTTCTGAATTTCTTTAAGTGATTTTTGTGTTTGCCTTGTAAAGGTTTCTAACCTTTGATCCATTTTCTCCTGTATTTCTTTAAGAGATTCATCTATTTATTCCTGCTACCAGCATCCTGATCAGTGATTTTAGATCCAAATCTTGCTTTTCTGGTGTGTTGGGGTATCCAGGGCTTCCTGTTGTCAGCGAACTGGGTTCAGATGCTGTCATGCTGCCTTGATTTCTGTTAGTAATGTTCCTTTGTTTTCCTTTTGCCATATTGTTATCTCTGGTGTTAGTTGGCCTTGTTGTCACTGGTTGGTGTTCGAACCTTCTGCGAGGCTGGGCCCACCTGTTGTTTCTCTACTGGTGACCACGCTGCAAGATAGAGACTGCCTCTGCGAGTGCTGAGGGTACCTCAGGGAGGGTGGTTCCCAACCGAGTTGGTGCAAGGCAGGAGGGTCTGGAGATATCCCTCCAGAAGCCATCCTTGCCCTGGTTAGTGGGGAGAGCCTGGATGATCCTCCTGAGTGATAGTAGCCCCTGATCAAGTCTGTCTACCTGGGCCTCTCTAGTGGTGTCCTGATGGCAATATGGAGAACTACCGAGACCACCACTGTAAGGGACTGCTGAGCAGGCTGCTCCCAGCTGCCTTGGTGCAAGGCGGGAGGGTGTGGTGTGGAGGAGTCCCGCAGAGTCTCAGCCCTGGCCTTGGCTGGTGGTGAGAGCCTGGCTTATCTACCTGTGCAATGGTAGCCCTGGATGGAATCTGTCTACCTGGGCCTCTCTAGTGGTGTCCTGGTAGCAATATGGAGACCTACCACAACCGCTGCGGTAAGGGACCACGAGTCAGGCTGCTCCCAGCTGCCTTGATGCAAGCCTGGAGGGCGTGGAGAAGTCCCGCAGAGCCTCAGCCCTGGCCCTGGCTGGCAGCGAGAGCCTGACTGATCCAGCTGCGCGATGGTAGCCCCAGATGGAATCTGTCAACCTGGGCCTCTCTAGCTGTGTCCTGGTGGCAATATGGAGACCTACCATGACCGCTGCTGTCATTTTCTTTCTTTATATTTCAAATGTTAACCCCTTTCCTGGTTTCCCCTCTGAGAACAACCTATCTCATCCCCTTGCCCCCTGCTCACAAACCCATCCACTCCTGATTCCTTGGGACACTGAGCCTTCTCAGGGCCTCTCCTCCCTGTGATGTCCAAGAAGGCCATCATCTGCTACAAATACAGCTAGAGTCATGGGTCCCTCCATGTTCTATTACCACCCTCTCTCGGTTCTCCAGCTACTGTCACAAATCCCATCTTAAGGCAAGCTCACATCTCATCCTTCATGCTAGGTAATAGTACTCAGTCCCACATGGCCAGGTTCAAGGAGCTTTTTTTGCTTTACTGGACTGTCTTACTGAGGACTTGGGTCCTTTATGTATATCCACTATCTGTACCTTACATGAAAATGTAAATTGAGTTATCACATATGCCCCCTTATATTTACAAAATATTGCTTCATAGAGATAAATTTTAATATGAAATTCCAACTACAAATTGTAGGGCGTCTGTTCAGGAACGTTCCCCTGTACCCTCAAGGGTCTTCCCCAGTTTCTTTTCTATTAGTTTCAGTGTATCTGGTTTTATGTGGAGGTCCTTGATCCACTTGGAGTTGAGTTTAGTACAAGGAGATAAAAGAGCAGATCAATTCACATTCTTCTGCATGCTGACCTCCAATTGAACCAGCACCATTTGTTGAAGATGCTATTTTTTCCCACTGGATGGTTGTAGCTCCTTTACTAAAGATCAAGTGAAGATAATTCTGTGAGTTCATTTCCGGGTCTTCAATTCTATTCCATCGATCTACTTGCCTTTCACTGTACAAATACCATGCAGTTTTTAACACAATTGCTCTGTAGTACTGCTTGAGGTTGGGGATATTGATTCCCTGAGAACTTCTTTTACAATTGAGAATAATTATAGCTATCCTAGGCTTTTTGTTATTCTAGATGAATTTGAGAATTGCTCTTTCTAAGTCTATGAAGAATTGAGTTGGGATTTTGATGGGGATTGCATTAAATCTGTAGATTGCTTTTGGCAAGATGGCCATTTTTACTATATTAATCCTGCCAATCCAAGAGTATGGAAGATTTTTCCATCTTCTGAGGTCTTCTTTGATTTCTTTCTTCAAAGACTTGAAGTTCCTATCATACAGATCTTTCACTTGTTTGGTTAGAGTCATGCCAAGATACTTTATATTGCTTGTGGCTATTGTGAAGGGTGTTCTTTCCCTTACATCATTCTCAGTCTGCTTATCCTTTGAGTATAGGAAGGCTACTGATTTGCTTGAGTTTATTTTATAAACAGCCACTTTGCTGAAGTTGTTTTTCAGCTGTAGGAGTTCTCTGGTGGATTTTTTTGGGCCACTTAAGTATACTATCATATCATCTGCAATAAGTGGATATTAATCAGCCCAGAAGCTCTGAATACTCAAGACACAATTAGCATATCTAATGTTTTCCAAGAAGAAGGAAGGAGAGGGCCCTGGTCTTGAAAATGCTTGATCCAGTATTGTAGGGGAGTACCAAGACAGAGAAAGGGGAGGGGGTGATTGGGGAATGGTTGGAGGGAAGAGGACTTATGGGACATATGGTGAGGGGGGAACCGGGAAAGGGGAAATCATTTGGAATATAAACAAAGAATATAGAAAATTTAAAAATAATAAAAAATATTGTATGGCATCATATGCCACTGCTCCATTCAATTTCTTTTCACTTTGGTGATCAATTACATTAGAATTCTTTCTGTTCCTTAAAGCAATGACATCTCTTATAAAAAGACATTGTGTCTTCAAAGTGTGGGCTTGTTCCTTTATTTCATCCATGTTCTAACTCAAAATCACAAAGGTCTCCCTTAATCTTCTTACCAAATCTTCTCACACCTTTAGTGTCATAATAATATTGTCATTGTAGCAGTTTTCAATTTCTTATTAACTGATTTTTTTATTTATTTACCCAATCTTCATTCTGCAAGCTAAAACCTACTACTCTGTCTTATTTACTATTCATAGGACAGACTCAAAACAATTATTAAAATAATTGTGTAAGCCCATTATGATTATCATTTGGAAGAATAGAGAGTGGAGAGCAACAACTTCCTTGTTTTCTAATATATGTCCCATAATTTTCAATCTAGCAGAGTACTAGCAAATATATCAGTCACAAATTAAGGAAATGCCTTAAATCTGGATCTTATGAAAGCATTTCTCAACTGAGGCTCCATGCTTTCAGATAACTCAGCCTTGTGTCAAATAAACATAAAATTAACCAGCACAATCTATACACTGTTATTTCACTATGAGAATCTTTCCAAGTAATTGTGGTTGCAAGGTATCACTGGTCAGGAGAACTACTGATTGCTTTTCACAATTGCTTTCATGACCCCTTCCTCTGATAGGGGGTTTACAGGTCTGAATCACTTTGTTTCCTGCATGGGCATTGTCCAAAGTGTGTGGTTTCTTCAGCAGTAAAATCTTATCTCTAATATGTTAGCATGTAAGAAACAAATCTACTGTGATCAAGGCTAGGCTATTTATGGGATCTCATGTTGTAAGTAGTGTTAATTTTAACATAATAGTAGACTGTCAAAATGCAAAAGAGCACCAGCATTAAAGAAAAACCTGAAAAATAGCAGTAAAATGATAATGATTCTTTTAAACATAGAACTAGAACTAAAACAAAGGAAAAATTAAACTAAAATATACCAGTGGTATTTTCATCACAATGAGCACACTAACTCAAGCCTAGTAGTCTAGTAGTAATATCCATAAATATAAAATCACCATGTGTAATGTATATAGTCTATATATATTTGTATCTCTATAGTCATCTACTTATTGTATTAGTATACCTAGGAATCTACATATTTATAATCTGTCTATCTATCTATCTATCTATCTATCTATCTATCTATCATCTATTTATCTATCATTTATCTATCTTTTTACCTTGAGTCTACTATTTGCATTTGACTCGCAACTGCTGCTAACATGATTTCCCGTTCTGGGCTTTGTCTAGAAGTTTGCCTATTAAACTCATGTTCTTCTTGATCCTTTTGCTTTAAGGCATCTTTACACCCTCAGATGGCTCAACCTCAGGCTTGCCTTTCTGTTACACTTCACAGCTAATCATTTTATGTTAATACCAGAAGCACTTTTGCCTAATGGAATTTCAGTTAGAAAGAGAGAAATGGGAAGGAGGCTTCTGTTAAGTGAATATGGCTACTCATTTTCTCCCATGTTTTACATACTTTCTGCTACAAAGGAAATCTGAGAAGTCAATGGATTAAATCTAAATGTGAAAGGAGGGACTCTGTGATAAAAAGGTAGATGGATAAAATGTTCTTGAGATCTACAGGCAGATTCTAAGGTGAGCTGATATAATACTTTAATTTGGGCATCCCTCTGGCTAGCCTGGATTAACATTTCAAAGATGACAATTATTTGGAATAAATCCAAGATTATACTTTAAATAAAAATGCTCAAAAATCACAGTTTCTCTACTCTGAATAGGAAGAACATACAAGCAATCATTTAAAGCACTAGTCTTAGGTTTGACCATCTACTGATGGGAAGGCAGGTTCTCTTCAGGTTAGTTTGTGTCTTAATTTGGTTTGACTAAAAACTTACTTTTATGCACTCAAAGTGTAAAATGAAAACATTCAAGTTGTTTGTCCTATGTATGAAGTTCAATTCAACAAATCATAGCTACTCTTAAAAAGTTACATGAATGAAAACTGTTAACTGTAGAAAAGTGTAAACAAAACCAATGTGATTTACAGAGAGAAGGGAGCTGGGCCAGCTGCTGTAAAAGGAGGCTTATTAGGAAAGGTCAGGGCCTGTCTGCTCAAATCGAACCCTGGCTTGAGTGTTACAGTGAAGTTTAAAGGAGTTCATTTTTGTTTCTTGGTCTCAAAAATAATACAGCCCATCAATCCCTTTCCTTCCCATAGAGCAGCATAGACCTTGCTGAAGAGCCATCAAATGCAACTTCCTTGCCCAGAGTCTGCCATTCCCAGCCTTATTTTCTGTGTGTAGGGATGAGTTTCTAGATTCATGAGACAGTTTTATTATTTCTATAATGAATACTAAAATTTCCTGCTATTAACATAAATTAGATAACACATGTGTAACACTCAAATACAAAATACCAGGTATATATTAAATTTAGATTGGAAGTAAAAGAGTCCAGAAGAACTTCCAAGAAACAGATATCTATTCATTACACACTCAGGGATGCTGTAAAATGCTAAACTTGAAGCTATAATGTATACAAAGGATATATACATATATATTATATATGATAATATATTAAAGAAGACCATTCATATTACATTATGAGACAAGGAGCATCCAAAGATGAGGTTGACTTCATTTCCCTTTGACCATCTCCTGCTGGGTATGTAGCTTCTCTTAAGAATACTTTGTTTACCCACTTTAGTTTTCTTCCCTTGGAGGAAACTAAATTTTCATTTGCAATTGGTTATCAAATGGGTTCTATGTTAGAGATGGAAGCAGGTGTCTACCTCTTTTTTCAGCTTTAGAGCATGGTCTGGTGCAGACCTGTGCAGGTTCCATACATGTTATTTCAGTATCTGTGAGTTTATATTTGTGTTGAAACTTCATTTAGAGAGCCTCGTTTCTTTGGGGTCCTCCATCTCTTCTGGCTTTTACACTCTGTTGACTCCTCTTCATCAGAAATTCCTTAGGCCCGAGTGAGAGATTTCATGGGGACCATGGCTTTAGGACTGAATATGTCCAGGTCCTGCACTCTGAATAGTATCTGCTTCTAGGTATATATGTTTGTTCCCATTCACTGAAGAAGAAAGATTCTCTTATGATGGTTGAATAAGACCCTAATCTGTGTGTATAATCCTTAATTACAACCAGTTTCCTTTTACAGAGAAACTGTCACTGCTTATCCTAGATACATAATTAACATGATATTTTCATCCATCCAAAGCAGACTTAAAGGAAGACTTCCATGAATAAATTCTTCAAACACATTTACTTTTCTAGAAACATAACAATGCACCATGATGTGCTCTCAAGCAAAGCATTACAGGCTTAGCACATGTTACCCACCCTGTGCAGACATCTGCTGCTGGGGTTCTGCTCCTCTGTTGTGATTACTCTACAGGCTTATCCCTTACAAAAGAAAAGGACAGCGCTGCTCCTTCAGATCCAGACTAGATTGACCACTAGTTCCTTGGAACAACAAAGCTGCCTTCTCCCGACACCTCATCTGACTGAAGACTCCCGAGACACACACTTGGATCTACAGATGACAGCTGAGACCCACAGAGTACAGACTTAGGACCTTGCGGCTACAGATGAACTCTCTTGCCAAATTCAAATGGCTACTGAACTAGGGAAAACTTTCATTATAGTAAAGAAAACATGATGTTTATCTAGATTAATCAAATATTGTTTAAAACCAATGTTAATTCCAAAACTGTACAATGCATGGACTAATTAACTGCTTTAATAATCCCTTGTCTTCCCAACCACTCTGGCCTGTGTATTGTTTTTATTAATACTTCCAAACCATCCAAAAATTTTACTACAAATGACACAGTCACTCCAGTGACAAATCTCATTGTAAAAAAGTAAATGGGGTAGATGTGGGACTGTGAAATCTAGCCTTGTTCCCGGTTAAGCTAAGGCTTGAAAGCCTGGTGATCCTGAAGGGACGGTAGGCATGTTGCCTATTCCTAGGTACCAGGCTCCTGGCACAAGGTTGCAGGCCTCTATAGATTTGTGGCCATCAGTCATGTAAGGGCAATACTCCAAACCCCTGCACAGGCAAAGGATATGACCTGTGGTCACATAGACTCAAGACAGATTTTCATTTTAATGAGGTACCTAAGACCTGGAACACTTTGCCAATAAACTCTCTTTCCCAGATACTCCTCCTGCAAAAAGTGTGTAACCTCAAGCCCACCCTGAGAAGTGCAGTACAGTTTTACTCATCTACTTTTCACCATAACAATAAATGCCTTAAAACCATGAACTGCCTCTTTTCATCAGAATCCACTGTGGGGAGTCATAGAGAATGTCTTTGAGTATAAAGCCCCTGTCTAATCTCATATAGACTCTCTGCTCCTAGCCATGGGTGCAACCAAGCTAAGCTGCCCTCCAACAAGCCAAGAACTCTCCCCACAAGACCAGCCTGAGCTCCCCTCTTTTCTACCTTAGCTCCAGCTAGATCCGGTCTGCAGGCCCCACTCTGTTCCCAAATCTTCCAAGGTATCCAGCAGTGCCTGGGTGTCTGAGAGCCTGAGAACCCGACCTCCCTGCAAGCCCAGGGACCCCCAGCCAGTTCTGGCTGTCCTGCACCTCAAATTGTGCTTCCCCACCCCTGGAACCCTGTGGCTTCCCTACAGCCCAACACCTGCCCAGCAACAAAGTGGATTAAGCACCGTCAACTTCCTGAGTCCTGCTTCTCCAAGCTGGCTGAGCCCGGTGGTGGAGCATATGCAGGACTCTATAACCATATACAAAATGTTATTAGTAGTCATCTTATTGCTTTGTCCCTATAGTAGAAAAGTAGAATTTGGGTATACCATAGGTCCCTGGGCTATATCATATCAGGTTCTTGGACACCTAAGCAACATAGGCTTTGGATTCCATTTCATGGGGCAGATCTTCAGTCAAATCAGATATTGCTTGGGTTTAATCCCACAGATTTCATGCCATCATTGAGCTAGCATATCTGACAGTCAGGAGACTATTGTAGATCCAAGGGTTAGTATTTACACTTCTCCTTTGGTAGTATTGGAATTCCTTCAAATACCAAAGACTCTAACAAGTACTGATGAAGTTTCTATGTAGGCACTAACTCAATTTTTCCATTCTCAATGAGATATGTAGATGGTGTCTTCAGGAATGGAGGTTTGTGTCAGTGTGTGGACATCACTCTATAAGTCTTAGCTATAGCATGGAGGTTCCCCTGGGATCCATTTTGTCAGCTCAATTAGATGTAACCAAATTTTGGAACTGGAAACTAAATTTGATGACATGAGATAGTAGGCTGTTTCTCTGTATCACCATTATTTGGCCTTTTCATTTAGATGTTCACATAATGTATACATTTTAGGAAACTACTACTGTATTAAGTTTCCATATCATCCCTCTAATAACCCTTAATTTTAGCTATGTTTCTGTATTGCTTTCCTCATCCTTCTTTTCCATCACTGTCTCCACTTGATCCTCCCGTTTCGCTCCCACCCCAATCCATTTATCTTTTTCCTAAGGAAAGCTATGTGTCTCCAACCTCTAAGTCCCTTAATCTATACCCAACATCTATGGTCCATTAGACTATAGCTTTCTTATTATGGATTTAACAGTTAATATCTAATATTTGTCTTTTCTTGTATATAAAGTGTTTGCACAAATGTGAAAAAACACTTCAGAAAAAGCATAAAATGGAATAAAATTCTGGAGAGGGTTTGTACCAAACATCACTGGAAAATGAAAATTATGCAATCCAAATTCTACAAACTAACTCAAGGTGCAGCATCAAATCTGTGCAAATAGCAAGTTACATGGGTTCAATAAAACCTTTTCAAAGCAGAAGATGAACATCATATTAGATTGAATATTTACTAGCTGAATACATTATCTGTGGCATGTTTGTATAATGAAATACCTTACAAAACCTGAAGCACTGCTTTTGAGTTACTGATAATGTAATAAATATAAAAACAAGACATAAAATGGTCAGTATAACATTGATTTTACTAGACATTGTTCCTTTTATGACTAGATATATTCTCCATCTTTTTTTCCTACCATGTTTTCTCTCCCCGAGCACATAGCCCATCACCATGTTCTTATCTCTATCATCTTGGATTTGAAGAATTTAAGATCTTTCTCCCCAGAGGAAGAAAGCTTCTTCTAGGGAATATGGACAGCATCTAGTAAGTTCTAGCCTTTATTTGCATCCTAAAACTGAACAAAACAAGGTATAACATACAACTATCGCAGAAATTATGCAGTTTTTTCAATTTCCATAATACTGAATTTCAACCTCTGATAAAAGAAACTGACATACAGCTGCATAATAGAACTGAAGAAGAATCTTTTTATTATAGTCTCTCATTTATCTGTGCATGCACATGTGCAGTGGTTTCTATATGGAGATCAGACTTTAACTTGAGGAGTCAGATTTTTCTTTCCACAATGTGGGATCAAACCTAGATTGTCAAGCATTGGAAGCAAGTTCCTTTAGCTGCCCATTGAATGATCTTGCTAGCCTAGAAGAATTCCTTCATGGTTTAGGTATTTTATTGAAACATGTGAGGATAGTCACTTCTTCAAGAACAATCAATTTAATAGAATAGTAGCTAAGTAAATAAATATACTGATGTTACAGGGAAACAGGCGGAGAATTATCTTGGAGTAAGAAGGGGATGGCAAGAGAGACTAGAGGTAGAAAAAAATGAAGGGATAAACAAATGAAAAATGAAATGACATATAGCATAAAATACCAACATGAAACATATCCCATTGTATTTTAACTTAAAATTGTGAATGATAATTAGAATATAGCTAAGTTTTAAGAGAAAAAATATTTATAAGTTAAATTTCTGATTTTATGTTCCAGTTTACCTCAAGGTTGTATTTATTCTTCTGATTAGTAACCTTGTGAAAATGTTTTCATACATATCCCATCTTTGCATATCTCTGAATATATTGTAACTAATCTATGGGATTTAACTTTATTTCAGTTTTCATGTCTTTCATTAGTTATAGGTATGTAAATATATTCTTTCTCATAAAAATATTATGCTTATTGAATTAAAAGAATGAAGACAAGAAAAATGATTCAGAAATTGTATTAACAGAGCTTGGATTTACTACACCAGGGAAAATAGCTTCTAAGAACTTCAGACACAAGTAGAGAAAAATGTAGATTGTGGAGGGAATCAACTACAGGGAGGACTCTGTGGTACAGTATTTGACCAAACTGTCAGGCATCAATATTGGATAATAGCTGATAATATTTTGTATCCTTTGTATTAGAGACACAAAATTTCACTTGGACAATGCCCAAGGGTAAAACCTGAGGGAAACAGTATTGAAATAGCCTTCATTTGCCTCTCTAGATCTACTCTTTATCTATTCCCTGACTGCTTTCGACTTTCATTCTAGTTGGAGGTACCTGGTGTCAAGTGCTGGAGGATAAAAGATGGAAAGCACTCTGATTAAAAAACTTAGTTTCAGCAGCAGCACTCTCCATTTTACCTCCAGGTCACCATAGAGAACTAGCAGACAAGCCCAGGTACTCAGACATAGTCCGAAGCTAACACGCTCAGGTGGAAACCTGCCAGGCTTTTGCTTGTAGCCAGGGCCTGGGCAGCTCGGTGGGAAATCTGTATGCCATCCTGGTCTTGCACCAACCCATTGGGAAGGTCATCTGCACTGCAAAGTGATTAGAACTTGGATAAGGTCCCTGAAGCATCCATCATCAGTGTTCCCTGAAGGAGCAGACAGGCTGCACCAGGTTCACAGAGACAACCCGAGTGTAGCATTGCTTGTGGCATGAAACATTAGGGATACAAGGGCACCCAAAAGGAATGTAGCACACCAGCAATCTGAGCCAGGGGAAAACCAGATATCCAGAGGTGCAGAATTAGCCTTACAGGTTCATGGGTGGTTCAAACACCAGTCAGTGACAACAAGATCAACTAACACCAGAGATAACGAGATGGCAAAAGGCAAATGTAGGAACGTAACTAACAGAAATCAAGGCAATATGGCAGCATTCAAACACAATTCTCTGAAAACAGGAAGTCCAGGATACCCCAACACATCAGAAAAAACAAGATTTGGATTTAAAATCACTGGTCATGATCGTGATACAGGAACACAAGAAGGACATAAACAAATCTCTTAAAGAAATACAGGAGAAAATGGATCAAAAGTTAGAAGCCCTTACAAGGGAAATACAAAAACTATTTTAAGAAATTCAGAAGAATCTTTTTTGACCAAAAGATAGAAGTCAATAGGGAGGAAATTCAAAAATCACTTAAAAACTACAGGAGCACTTGGGTCAACAGGCAGAAGTCGTGAAAGAGGAAACACAAAAATCTCTCAAAGAATTATATGAAAACACAAACAAGCAAGTGAAGGATATGAGCAAAACCATCCAGGATCTAAAAAGAGAAGTAGAAACAACTAAGAGATCACAAAGGGAGACAACTTTGGAGATAGAAAACCTTGGGAAGAAATCAGGGGCCATAGATGCAAATATCAACAACAGAGTACAAGAGAGAGAAGAAAGAATCTCAGATGCCGAAGATACCATAGGAACCATGGATTCAACAGTCAAAGAAAATGCAAAATGCAAAAAGCTTGCAACCCAAAACATTCAGGAATTTCAGGACATAATGAGAAGATCAAACCTAAGGATGATAGATATAGAAGAGAGTGAAGATTTACTACTTAAAGGGCCAGCAAATATCTTCAACAAAATTATGGAAGAAAACTTCCCTAACCTAAAGAGGAGATGTCCATGAATATACTAGAAGCCTACAGAACTCCAAACAGACTGGACCAGAACAGAAATACCTCCCATCACATAATAATCAAAACCCCAAATGTACTAAACAAAGAAAGAATATTAAAGTCAGTAAGAGAAAAAGGCCAAGTAACATATAAAGGAAGACATATCAGAATTATACCTGACTTCTCACCAGAGACCATGAAAGCTAGAAGATCCTGGGCAGATCTCATGCAGACTCTAAGAGAACACAAATGTCAGCCAAAACTACTATACCCAGCAAAACTCTCAATCACAATAGAGGAAGAAACCAAGAATTTCCATGACAAAACCAAATTTACACAATAACTTTCCACAAACCCAGTCCTACAAAGGATAATATGGAAAATACCAATACAAGCAGGGAAACTACACCCTGGAAAAAGCAAGATAGTAAACTTCTTTCATCAAACCCAAAAGAAGAAAAACCTATCAAATATAAAAAACAACATCAAAAATGACAAGAAGCAATAATCACTACTCCTTAATATCCCTTAACATCATTGGACTCAATTCCCCAAGAAAAAGACAGATTAACAGACTGGATATGTAAACAGGACCCTACATTTTGCTGCATACGGGAAACACACCTTAGTGTGTTTTACCTCAGTGTCAAAGAAAAACATTACCTTAGAGTAAAAGGCTCAAAGACAATTTACAAGCAAACGGGCTCAGGAAACAAACTGGAGTAGCCACTCTAATATCAGATAAAATTGACTTTCAACTTAAAGTCATCAAAAGAGATGCATAAGGAAACTTCTTGCTGGTCAAAGGAAAAATCCACCAAAAAGAACTCTCAATTCTGAACATCTATGCTCCAAATGCAACGGCAGCCTCATTTGTAAAAGAAACTTTACTAAAGCTCAAAGCACAAATTGTACCTAACTCAATAATTGTGGGTGACATCAACACTCCACTATCCTCAATGGACTGATCAGGAAAACAGAAAGTAAACTGGTACACAGTGAAACTAGTTGAAGCTTTGTACCAATTGGATTTAACAGATATATATAGAACATTTCATCCTAAAGCAAAAGAATATATATTTTTCTCAGCACGACATGGTACCTTCTCCAAAATCAATCACAAGACAGACCTCAACAAAAACAAGAAGATCAAACTAATCCCATGCATCCTATCAGAGCACTATGGAGTAAAAGTTGTCTTCAATAGCAAGAAAAACAACAGAAAGCCCACATACACATGGAAACTGAACAATACTCAATGACATCTTGGTCAAGGAAGAAAAAAGAAAAAAAAATCAAAGACTTTTTAGAATTCAATGAAAATGACGGTAAAACCTACGCAAATCTATGGTGCACAATGAACGCAGTGCTAAGAGAAAAACTCATAGCTCTGAGTGCCTCCAAAAGAAACTGGAGAGAGCATACACTAGCTGCTTAACAGCACACCTGAAAGCACTGGAACAAAAAGAAGCTAATTCACCCAGAAGGAGTAGAAGACAGGAAATCATCAAACTCAGGGCTGAAAGCAAATCAAGTGGAAACAAAGAGAAACATACAAAGAATCAACAAAACCAGGAGCTGGTTCTTTGAGGAAATCAACAAGATAGATAAACCCTTAGCCAGACTAACCAATGGGCACAGAGGCAGTATTCAAATTAACAAAATTCGAAATGAAAAGGGGGATACAACAACAGAAACTGAGGAAAATCAAAAAATCATCAGATCATACTAAAAAAGCCTTAGTCAACACAATTGGAGAATCTGGAGGAAATGGACAATTTCCTAGACAGATACCAAATAGGAAAATTAAATCAGGATGGGTTAGATAAGCCCCATAAACCCTAGAGAAATACAGGGGTTTATAGAAAGCTTTCCAACCAAAAAATGTATGCGACCAGATGGTTTTAGTGCAGAATTCTATCAGACCTTCAAAGAACACCTAACTCCAATACTCTTCAAAGTATTACACAAAATAGAAACAGAAGGAACACTGCCCAACTCATTCTATGAAGCCACAATTAAACTGATAACAAAACCACACATAGATCCATCAAAGAAAATTACAGGCCGTTTTCCCTTATGAATATCTATTCAAAAATACTAAATAAAATTCTTGCCAACAGAATCTAAGAGCACATCAGAACGATCATTCACCATGATCAAGAAGGCTTCATCCAAGGGATGCAGAGATGGTTCAATATACAGAAATCCATCTATGTAATCCACTACATAAACAAACTAAAAGAAAAAAAACACATGGTTATCTCATTAGATGCTGAAAAAGCATTGGACAAAATTCAGCATCCTTTCGTGCTAAAAGTCTTGGAAAGAACAGGAATTCAAGTCCCATACCTAATCATAGTAAAAGCAATATACAGCAAACCAGTAGCCAACATCAAAATAAATGGAGATAAACTTGAAGTAATCCCATTAAAATCAGAGTCTAGACAAGGCTGCCCTCTCTCTCCATATCTTTGCAATATAGTAGATGTTCTAGTGAGAGCAATTAGACAACATCAGGAACTCAAAGAATACAAATTGGAAAGGAAGAATTCAATCTATCACTATTTGCAGATGCTATGATAGTATACTTAAGTGACCCAAAACAACTCCACCAGAGACTCCCCTACAGCTGATAAACAACTTCAGCAAAGTGGCTGGTTATAAAATCAACTCACGCAAATCAGTAGCCTTTGTGTACTCAAAGGACAAGCAGGCTGAGAAAGAAGTTAGGGAAATAACACCCTTAACAATAGCCACAAACAATATAAAGTATCTTGGTGTGACTCTAACCAAACAAGTGAAAGATGTATGACAGGAAGTTCAAGTCCGTGAAGAAAGAAATCGAAGAAGACCTCAGAAGATGGAAAAATCTTCCATGCTCTTGGATTGGCAGGATCAATATAGTAAAAATGGCCATCTTGTCAAAAGCAATCTACAGATTAAATGCAATCCCCATCAAAATCCCAAATCAACTCTTCATAGATCTAGAAAGAACAATTCTCAAATTCATCTGCAATAACTAAAAACACAGGATAGCTAAAACTATTCTCAACAATAAAAGGACTTCTGCGGGAATCAATATCCCTGACCTCAAGCAGTACTACAGAGCAATTGTGTTAAAAAACTGCCTGGTATTGGTACAATGACAGGCAAGTAAATCAATGGAATAGAATTGAAGACCCAGAAATGAACCCACAGACTTATGGTCACTTGATCTTTGATAAAGGAGCTACAACCATTCAGTGATATCCCTGACCTCAAGCAGTACTACAGAGCAATTGTGTTAAAAACTGCCTGGTATTGGTACAATGACAGGCAAGTAAATCAATGGAATAGAATTGAAGACCCAGAAATGAACCCACAGACTTATGGTCACTTGATCTTTGATAAAGGAGCTACAACCATTCAGTGGAAAAAAGATAGCCTTTTCAACAAATGGTGCTGGTTCAACTGGATTTCAGCATGTAGAAGAATGTGAATTGACCTACTCTTATCTCCTTGTACTAAGATCAACTCCAAGTGGATCAAGGACCTCCACATAAAACCAGACACACTGAATCTAATAGAAAAGGAACTTGGGAAGATCCTGGAGGACATGGGCACAGGGGGAAAGTTTCTGAACAGAACACCAATAGCTTATGTTCTAAGATTAAGATTTCACAAATGGAACCTGATAAAATTACAATGTTTCTGTAAGGCAAAGGACACCATCACAAGGACAAACAACAACCAACAAATTGGGAAAAGATCTTCACCAACCCCACATCTGACAGAGGGTTAATATCCAATATATACAAAAAAATCAAGAAGTTAGACCACAAAGAACCAAATAACCCCATTAAAAATGAGGTACAGAGCTAAACAAATAATTTTCACCTGTAGAAATTCAGATGGCAGAGAAGCACCTTAAGAGATGTTCAACATCATGGAAATGTAAATCAAAACAACCCCGAGATTTCACCTCACTCCAATTAGAATGGCTAAATTTAAAAATTCAAGATACAAAAGGTTTTAGGTAGGATGTGGAGAAAGAGGAACACTCCTCCACTCTTGGTGGGACTGCAAGTTGGTACAACTGCTCTGGAAGTCAAACTGGCAGTTTTTCAGAAAATTGTGCATGACACTTCCACAGGTCCCTGTCATACCACTCCTGGGCATATACCCAGAGGATTCCTATGCATGCAACAAAGACACATGCTCCACTATGTTCATAGCAGCCTTATTTATAATAGCCATAAGTTTGAAAGAACCCAAATGTCCCTCAAAGGAGGAATGGATACAGAAATTGTGGTATATTTATACAATGGAATACTACTCAGCCATTAAAAACAATGAATTCATGCAATTTGTAGGCAAATGGTTGGAACTGGAAAATATCACCCTAAATGAGCTAACCCAATCACAAAAGAATACACATGAAATGCAATTGCTGATAAGTGGAAATTAATGTGCCCAGAAGCTCTGAATACTCAAGGCACAATTAGAAAATCAAAAGATTCCCAAGAAGGAAGGAAGGAGAGGACTATGGTCCTGAAAAGACTGAATCAATTATTGTATCAGAGTAGCAGAACACAGAAATGGTGTGAGGGTATGATTGGCGAATGGGCAGAGGGAAGAGGACTTATGGAACATATGGTGAGGGGGGAGGAATTGGGAAAGGGGAAAGCCTTTGGAATGCAAACAACGAATATAGAAAATAAAAAAAATACTTAGTTTCCTTGGTCTTCCCTGTGATGGTGCATTAGACTTTCAGTGATCTTTGAAATCACTCATTTTTCCAAACTGATATTGTATAAATGTTATTACTTTCTATGTGCCAATGACCATGTTTCCATTCTCTTTCACTCAGAGCTATAATTGGGAGCAATTCATCTGGGAGAGGAATCAGATCATTGTACTAAGCTTTGTGTTTGTGCTGTATTGTAACTTTGTGGCGTTTCCCCTTTTAATAGAAATGTCCTCATACAACCATATGAATGTATTTTACATTAAATTGTGAGTAAATGTTGTAGGATAAGACAATAGTGTGGTTAATGAATGTCTACTGACTGTTGTGTTAAAGGGTTGGTATTAGCATGATACAGTGGGAAGGTGTCTTGTACCTGTGAAAAGTAAGGTTTCACCCAAGGTCACTGGGGACAGACCATTAGAGAACTTTGTTGCTCTTGCTCCCTTCTCCCTCTCTTTATTTCTCTGTCTTTCTTTCTCTTATGGCCTCTTTCTCCTGTCTCATGAAATGATTGGTCTCTCTATTGATTCTTCCTGTTGCCTCTACTGATTCTCTATTGATTATGTGCTGTCTCCTTCAGAGGTGAAAGGCTTGAAACCAGCAGGTGTTTGTAAAATTCAGAGATATGAATCAGAGTAAAAATTTCCCCCTTTAAAGTTAGTTTCCTTAAGCATTTCATTCTATTTAAAAAAACCTATGGCCCCAATCATAAATTCAAAATTGGGAAAGTTAAAACAAAGTTCTTAATATTTATTTACTAGTTCAGTTCACTATGATATCCTGGAGACCATGATGACTCTGTATTAGGAAAGTATCAGTCATACAAAAAATTCTTGCCCTATTTCAAGAGTCAAAATGCTGTCTCTTTAATTTAGATATAAAAGTTATATTTTCTACTTTATTTTTTAGCACTTCAGATCTCACACATTAATCTCTCTCTCTCTCTCTCTCTCTCTCTCTCTCTCTCTCTTTCTCAGATAAATGTTCTTTCATTCAATCTTCTCACTCTTTCCACTAGAGTAGAAGTCCCTTGAGACTTGAGAATAATTTTGCCTGATCTACTGAACTGAGAGAGAGAGGGAGAGAGAGAGAGAGAGAGAGAGAGAGAGAGAGAGAGAGAGAGAGAGAGAGAGAAGAGGAAGAGAAAGAAGAAAGAGGAGAAGGAGAAAGAGAAGAAGGAGAAGAAGAAGAAGAAGAAGAAGAAGAAGAAGAAGAAGAAGAAGAAGAAGAAGAAGAAGAAGTTAACTAAGATTATTCTCTGGCCTCTTAGGTCATGCAAACCCTGCCATGCAGTTAAATTTATTCCATATACAGTGTGCTAGAAAACCTCAGAAAATCTCAAATTTGAGGCCAATTTAGACTACATAATAAATTCAGGTCAAATTGGGCTCCAGAGTAAGACTTCCAGAAGGAACAAACAAACAATCAAACCACAAAGGCTACTAACAGGAGGACCCAGAGGTAAGAAAATGGGCATTTTGTGGGGATAGAAACGAATTGGTCAACATTCCTTATATACTTGTATGAAATGTCCTTACATAATGGAATGTCATATATGATATAGGTACAAAATGAAAATTAAAAAACAAAACAAAACAAATGCATTAAGATACATTAAGGTTAGAAGAAACTAGCGAGCACACTAGAGCAATAGAACTATACACAGACACAAGGTTCATGAGCTTCTGTTGATATGGAACACAGGTGAAATATCTCAGTGGTCCAAGTTGTAGATTTTGCAGCTATTTGACTTCAGTATGCTGTGCTATGTTACATAAGCTAGGCCTTTGAACTGTGTTTTATTTTACTAAACTTTTTAGATGATTACAATAGTTCTGAGTAAGATGTATTATAAAATGAATTTGATAGTGTATGATTATCTACTGATTTTCTTGGGCATAGTAAAGTTTTGGAAATGTAAGCCAAATCCTGAATCATAAAAAGTCACTTGAAAATAGTTGCATGAATGTAAGGATAACTTCATGGGCCAACTGCAGTAATACTTAGATACTTTTGAAGAGTCTAAGAAATATTTACTTTAGAAACACTTAAAATAAACACCAAAGATTGTAGACATGCTAATTATAATGAAACTATACATATATATATATATATATATATGTATATATACATATATACATATATATATATATTCATATATATATCACATTGTGCATTCCAGAAAGTATTTGTTTACAAAAACATTCTTAATTGAGAATACTGGGAAAAATATTAATGTTTAAATACCAAGTACCATAGACATATATATGACTGTTCACTAATAGTAAACTAGTTAAGACAGAGACAATCTCTGAATGCTAGGTATATTTTTGTTTTTCTTTCATAACTTATACAATGAAACCATAGATAGCTGAGGACCTGATATTATACCCAAAATATATCTGTTTAAGTCAGTTGTTAATTTTCCATTTATAGTTTCTCCCACAAATTAATGACCTTCACTTAAAATGAGAGATGCAATGCCCTCACAATGGTTTGATTAGAAGACAAGCACACGCAGGGCGTTGGTGGCACACGCCTTTAATCCCAGCACTTGGGAGGCAGAGGCAGGCGGATTTCTGAGTTCGAGGCCAGCCTGGTCTACAGAGTGATTTCCAGGACAGCCAGGACTACACAGAGTAACCCTGTCTCGAAAACACCAAAAAAAAAAAAAAAGAAGGAGGAGGAGGAGGAGGAGGAGGAGGAGGAGGAGGAGCAGGAGCAGGAGGAAAGAAGAAGAAGAAGAAGAAGAAGAAGAAGAAGAAGAAGAAGAAGAAGAAGAAGAAGAAGAAGAAGAAGACAAGCACAATTACTGTAGCTGTGAGTGAATTTATTTAGCCCTCGGAAAGATGAGAAAACTGACAGTATTAGGCTTTCTTCAATAATTTTGATTTTAAATGGAAAGAATAAAATGGAGACAATGGAATAATGTAAATAGAAGTAGTGTGACTGTATAAATAAAGAACATTTTTTTTTTGAAGCTGAAGTGAAAGAGACACAATGGATGAAGTGTTTTGTTGAAGAAAGGAAAACAGTAATATGATAGGGGCGGCAATGAAGAAGGGAAGAGGAAAATATGGAATGTCTGTAAAGAAAATGACTAACTTTTGAATACTGAATTTGGGGTTACGTCAAATCTTACCATTCAGAAATCTACTGGTAATTTAACCACCCACTTTTTTTTTCCATAGGAGATAGATTTTATGCAGGTAATAACAATTCTGCATTTTGAGTACTTAAGGCATTTTGTGTCCTTCTCTTGAAGTGATGCTGTTTATGGAGCTCTATAAGTATCATATCAAGCAAGAAGCCAGGAGTGCAGCTCTGCTGTTCACCAGCCAGGCAGGCAGGAGCAGTTTCCTCTTAGCTGGGGAAATGTACTGGTCTCAATCATTACACTTTGCTAATATCACAGGCTAAAACAATAGACGGTCAGACTCAGCATATTTGAAAATGAAAAAAAAAAAGGTTAACTACCAGCGTAGATATGCTTGTGATATGCTTAAAATGAATGCCAAGTACTGAAAGCAGTGTTTGGGGAAACTATCAAATACTGCCAAGTTTGAGATTTAGAAATGTCACTCAGTGATGCTATTTCCAAACAAAAAGCTTTTATTTTTCTGGCAGGTTTTCACAGCTTAACAAATAAGCCTGAACTAGGTGTTTGCATGTTGCTAGTGAGAGAGTTATTCTATGAACAAGGAGGGGCGAGTGTGAGGAAAGGAGGAGTTAATGGGTTAAAAACTGTGTAAGTGTTACTCCAGTAAAATTACAGCTTGTTGTTTAGATGAATCCTCTCTGCTTCTCATACAGCTTTAAATTATGGACAAATGCTAGCAATTGTGAGCTCCTCACATCCTGCAGCCATTTCCCAGGCTTCATCAACCAGGGCTGTCCAATGGGATTACTGTAAGCTTTCACGGCAGTCTGCCAGGCACTGATGAGAAACTCATAGCCCTAGATGTTAGATTGCTCTCTTTATTCTATCCCTGTGATGGCTGTTATTACTGTCATGGTGTTAGGTTAAAAATTAGCATTGTGTAGCCCAGATTTTGCCATCCCAAACCTACTCTGGTGAAGAAAAAAAATAAAAGAACAGTAATTTTTCTGTCAAAAGAAAGAGTGAAAGACTGAAACGAAAACATTCAAAGCCTCTATGGTACATATGTCTACAAAATTTGTGTCAGGAAATGTGTGGTCCTGACTGGAAAATTATCTAAGACAGGTGTGTTCTCTTGTTATCAAAGAATGGTTTTCTTCGATAAATTAGCTTACTGAGGCAGCTTTGGTTGAGTGCTTCAAAGTGTTCACAATTGTCATGGCTTTTATCATTGGTTTTAAAAAAATAAACTGAATATGTCAAGAAGGCTAGGAAGTTCTAGGCCAAAGACTGGGTTCTTGGTATCATTTCAGATGCCATATATAGAAGCAGTGGAGTCATAGATTTATGTACTTGTGGTTGATTCATACAGTTCTGATTGACCTATGGAAAGATGAGGAAAGGTAAAGAAAAGGAGACATGAAAAATAATATTCTAAATGAAAAAAATTTCCTTTAATAATGAAAAAAATGAACAGTAATTTTTCTGTCAAAAGAAAGAGTGAAAGACTGAAACGGAAACATTCAAAGCCTCTATGGTACATATGTCTACAAAATTTGTGTCAGGAAATGTGTGGTCCTGACTGGAAAATTATCTAAGACAGGTGTGTTCTCTTGTTATCAAAGAATGGCATGTGATTTTCCTTTAATAATGATAAGGAAATAATTGCTACTGTATGGCCAAGGTTATCAGAGCTTAAAGTCATGTCATTCTGTAGCTGGGTGTGCAATAGTGCTATTTTTCTATTCTCTGTTTATTTATTCTTATTTACTAAAATATAAATACCACTATACACTTGCTGAACTTTTATTTTCTAATAAAACTAAATTATCAAGAAAATTTAAATTATTAATTATGGTAAAATATTGAAAGGAATTTAAATGTGAGCTGAAGAAAATAGGATCCTTGTCTTTTGATTCTTTCTAGGCTAGCAACAGGCATGCTATTTTTCCTGCCATTAACAGTGAGCATGCTGGAAGGGTTATGACAAGTAAAGTCCCCAGATTCTGCTAGGAGCCTTGATTTTTATCCACCTAATCAAGCTTTTCCATCATCTTTAATCATACAAAATGGAGAATTAATTATTTCATTTCATTGAAAAAGAAAGAAAAAGGTTTACATTAAAATGATGACATGCATGGAAAAACATATTGAAAATGATAATGAGGGGAGGGAATTGTCGAACCTGAAGCTTCGCTGATTTCTTGATGATCATTTAAGAATGATCAAGTCAAAGCAAGATATATAAGCAGGGGTGGCATTAGCTATTAGTGTGTAACCATACCATCCTATCAATCTAAGATGCAGTCTGCATCTCAAGGAAATTCTGTGTCAAGGCAAGGGAAATAAACATTTGACCCAGTTGCCTAACCTTCACTCATCCCACATTAAGTTAATGTTAATGATGATACTACAGGAATAGGACCTCGGAAGATCCCAGAAATCTTTATACAAAATAGCTGTTTTAAATTCAAATGCTCAGACTGTATATCTGCATATATATATATATATATATATATATATATATATATATTCCTTATTTGTACTGACTGTGAAGTATGTATTTCTTATGTAATTGTATCTTTTTTGCATTTTATTTATGCTATATAAAGGTTTACATTCCCACAATAAAATGATTATTTGAAAAATTTTCCAATTTGCCTTGCCCTTCTTTTTAATTTTATTCCTATAATTTCTCTTAAACATAGTAGCAAATCATTCAGAATTAAAGGTAAATTCTAAATGCTCATTGGCAACATCTTAAATATCCTCTTTTGTTTCACATGAGACAATTATCAGGCTTCTTGAATTTTTATTCTTTTTTATCTTTTTTTTATTTTCTATATTCTTTGTTTACATTCCAAAGGATTTCCCCTTTCTCAGTTACCCCCCACCATATGTCCCATAATTCCTCTCCCCCCATGCTATTCCCCACTCTTCCCCCCCCCCCCCACGATTTCTCTGTTCTGGGTCTACAATACTGGATCCAATCTTTACAGGCCCAGGCTCCTCTCCTTTTTTTCTTCTTGAGAGTCATTTGACTTGCTAATTGTGCCTTGAGTATTTAGGGCTTCTGGGCTCATTAATATCCACTTATCAGTGATTGCATTTCGTGTCTATTCTTTTGTGATTGGGTTAGCTCACTTAGGATGATAGTTTCCAGATCTAACCATTTACCTACAAATTGCATGAGTTCATTATTTTTAATTGCTGAGTAGTACTCCATTGTATAAATATACCACATTTTCTGTATCCATTCCTCTTTTGAGGGATATCTGGGCTCCATCCAATTTCTGGCTATTATAAACAAGGCTGCTATAAACATAGTGGAGCATGTGTCTTTGTTGCATGCAGAGGAATCCTCTGGGTATATGCCCAGGAGTGGTATGCAAGGGTCCTCTGGAAGTGACATGCCCAATTTTCTGAGGAACCGCCACACTGATTTCCAGAGCGGTTTTACCATTTTGCAATCCCACCAACAGTGGAGGAGTGTTCCTCTTTCTCCACATCCTCGCCAGCACTTGTTGTCTCTTGAGTTTTTAATCTTAGCCATTTTGACTGGAGTGAGGTGGAATCTCAGGGTTGTTTTGATTTGCATTTCCCTGATGACTAATGATGTTGAACATCTCTTAAGGTGTTTCTGGGCCATCCGAAATTCTTCTGGTGAAAATTCTTTGTTTAGCTCTGTACCCCATTTTTGATAGGGTTATTTGGTTCTTTGGGGTCTAACTTCGTGAGTTCTTTGTATATATTGGATATTAGCCCTCTGTCGAATGTGGGGTTGGTGAAGATCATTTCCCACGTTGTTGGTTGCCGTTTTGTCCTTCTGACAGTGTCCTTTGCCTTACAGAAACATTGTAATTTTATGAGGTCCCATTTGTCAATTCTTGATCTTAGAGCATAAGCTATTGGTGTTCTGTTCAAGAACTTTACCCCTGTGCCCATGTCCTCCAGGGTCTTCCCAAGTTCCTTTTCTAATAGTTTCAGTGTGTCTGGTTTTATGTGGAGGTCCTTGATCCACTTGGAGTTGATCTTAGTACAAGGAGATAAGAGTGGGTCAATTCGCATTCTTCTGCATGTTGACCTCCAGTTGAACCAGCACCATTTGTTGAAAAGGCTATCTTTTTTCCACTGGATGGTTGTTGCTCCTTTATCAAAGATCAAGTGACCATAAGTCTGTGGATTCATTTCTGGGTCTTCAATCCTATTTTATTGATCTACCTGCCTGTTGCTGTACCAATACCATGCAGTTTTTAACACAATTGCTTTGTAGTGCTGCTTGAGGTCAGGGATATTGATTCCCCCAGAAGTCCTTTTATTGTTGAGAATAGTTTTAGCTATCCTGGGTTTTTTGTTGCTCCAGATGAATTTGAGAATGGCTCTTTCTAGATCTATGAAGAATTGATTTGGGATTTTGATGGGGATTGCATTGAATCTGTAGATTGCTTTTGGCAAGATGGCCATTTTTACTATATTGATCCTGCCATTCCAGGAGCAAGAAATATTTTTCCATCTTCTGAGGTCTTCTTCGATTTCTTTCTTCAGGGACTTGAATTCCTGTCATACAGATCTTTCACTTGTTTGGTTAGAGTTATGCCAAGGTACTTTATGTTGTTTGTGGCTATTGTTAAGGGTGTTATTTCCCTAACTTCTTTCTCAGCCTGCTTGTCCTTTGAGTACAAGAAGGCTACTGATTTGCTTTAGTTAATTTTATAACCAGCCACTTTGCTGAAGTTGTTTATCAGCTGTAGAAGTTCTCTGGTGGAGTTTTTTGGATCGCTTAAGTAGACTATCATATCATCTGCAAATAATGATACTTTGACTTCTTCCTTTCCAATTTGTATTCCTTTGACTTCCTTATGTTGTCTAGTTGCTCTCGCTAGGACTTCAAGTACTATATTGAAAAGATATGGAGAGAGAGGGCAGCCTTGTCTAGTCCCTAATTTTAGTGGGATTGCTTCGAGTTTCACTCCATTTATTTTGATGTTGGCTACTGGTTTGCTGTAGATTGCTTTTACTATGTTTAGGTGTGGGCCTTGAATTCCTGCTCTTTCCAAGACTTTTAGCATGAAAGGAGGCTGAATTTTGTCAAATGCTTTTTCAGCATCTAATGAGATGACCATGTGGTTTTTTTCTTTTAGTTTGTTTATATAGTGGATTACATTGATGGATTTCCATATATTGAACCATCCCTGCATCCCTGGAATGAAGCCTGCTTGATCATGGTGAATGATCGTTTTGATATGCTCTTGGATTCAGTTGGCAAGAATTTTATTTAGTATTTTTGCATCAATATTCATAAGAGAAATTGGCCTGTAGTTCTCTTTCTTTGTTGGATCTTTTTGTGGTTTATGTATCAGCATAATTGTGGTTTCGAAGAACGAGTTGGGCAGTGTTTGTTCTGTCTCTATTTTGTGGAATAGTTTGAAGAGGATTGGTGTTAAGTCTTCTTTGAAAGTCTGGTAGAATTCTGCACTAAAACCATCTGGTACCGTACTTTTTTTGGTTGGGAGGCTTTCTATAACCCCTTTTATTTCTTTAAGGGTTATGGGACTGATTAGCTGATCTACTTGATGCTGATTTAATTTTGGTATTTGGTATCTGTCTAGGAAATTGTCCATTTCCTCCAGATTCTCCAGTTGTTTTGAGTATAGGCCTTTGTAGTAGGATCTGATGATCTTTTGAATTTCCTCTGTTTCTGTTGTTATATCCCCCTTTTCATTTTTAACTTTGTTAATTTGGATACTATCTCTGTGCCCTTTGGTTAGTCTAGCTAAGGGTTTATCTATCTTGTTGATTTTCTCGAAGAACCAGCTCTTGGTTTTGTTGATTCCTTGTATGGTTCTCTTTGTTTCTGCTTGATTGATTTCAGCCCTTAGTTTGATGATTTCCTCTCTTCTACTCCTCCTGGGTGAGTTAGCTTCTTTTTGTTTCAGGACCTTCAGGTGTGCTGTTAAGTTGCTAGTGTGTGCTCTCTCCAGTTTCTTTTTGGAGGCACTCAGGGCTATGAGTTTTCCTCTTAGCACTGCTTTCATTGTGTCCCAGAATTTTGGGTAGGTCGTACCTTCATTTTCATTGAAGTCTAAAAAGTCTTTGATTTCTTTCTTTATTTCTTCCTTGACCAGGGTGTCTTTGAGTAGAGTATTGTTCAGTTTCTATGTGTATGTGGGCATTCTGTTGTTCTTCTTGCTATTGAAGACCACTTTTACTCCATAGTGATCCGATAGGAGACATGGGATTAGTTCGGTCTTCTTGTATTTGTTGAGTTCTGTCTTGTGACCAATTATATGATCAATTTTTGAGAAGGTACCGTGCGGTGCTGAGAAAAAGGTATACTCTTTTTCTTTAGGATGGAATGTTCTATATATATCTGTTAAATCCAATTGGTCCAAAGCTTCAATTAGTTTCACTGTATCCCTGTTTAATTTCTGCTTTCCTGATTGGTCGATTGAGGAGAGTGGAGTGTTGAAGTCACCTACAATCATTGTGTTAGGTGTGATGTGTGCTTTAAGCTTTAGTAAAGTTTCTTTTATGAATGAGGGTGCCCTTACATTTGGCGCATAGATGTTCAGTATTGAGAATTCTTCTTGGTGGATTTTCCCTTTGACAAGCAGGAAGTGACCTTCTGTGTCTCTTTTGATGACTTTAGGTTGAAAGTCAATTTTATCTGATATTAGAATGGCTACTCCGGCTTGTTTCCTGGGGCCATTTGCTTGTAAAACTGTCTTCCAGCCTTTTACTCTAAGTTGGTGTTTGTCTTTGACACTGAGATGTGTTTCCTGTATGCAGCAAAATGTAGGGTCCTGTTTCTGTATCCAGTCTGTTAGTCTGTGTCTTTTGATTGGGGAATTGAGTCCATTGATATTAAGAGATATTAAGGAATAGTAATTATTACTTCCTGACATTTTGGGCATTATTATTATTATTTGTATTTGAGTGGTTCTCTTCTTTTGGGTTGGATGAGATGGGGTTTCTATCTTGTTTCTTCTGGGGTGTTGTTTCCCCCCTTGTGTTGGTATTTTTCCCCTATTATCCTTTGTAGGGCTGGGTTTGTAGATAAGTATCTTGCAAATTTTGTTTTGTCGTGGAATATCTTGGTTTCCCCATCTATGGCAATTGAGAGTTTTGCTGGGTATAGTAGTCTTGGCTGAAGTTTGTGTTCTCTTAGGGTCTGCATGAGGTCTGCCCAGGATCTTCTAGCTTTCATGGTCTCAGGTGAGAAATCTGGTGTAATTCTGATAGGTCTTCCTTTATATGTTACTTGTCCTTTTTCTCTTACTGCCTTTAATATTCTTTCTTTGTTTAGTACATTTGGGGTTTTGATTATTATGTGACGGGAAGTATTTCTGTTCTGGTCCAGTCTATTTGGGGTTCTATAGGCTTCTTGTATATTCATGGGCATCTCTCTCTTTAGGTTGGGGAAGTTTTCTTCCATAATTTTGTAGAAGATATTTGCTGGCCCTTTAAGTTGTAGATCTTCATTCTCATTTATCCCTATAATCCTTAGGTTTGGTCTTCTCATTGTGTCCTGGATTTCCTGAATGTTTTGGGTTACCAGCATTTTGCATTTTGCATTTTCTTTAATTGTTGAATCCATGGTTCCTATGGTATCTTCAGCATCTGAGATTCTGTCTTTTATCTCTTGTATTCTATTGTTGATATTTGCATCTATGACTCTTGATTTCTTCCCCAGGTTTTCTATCTCCAACATTGTCTCCCTTTGCAATTTCTTAGTTGTTTCTACTTCTGCTTTTAGATTCTGTATGGTTTTGCTCAGATCTTTCAGTTGCTTGTTTGTGTTTTCCTGTAATTCTTTAAGGGATTTTTGTGTTTCCTCTTTTATGACTTCTGCTTGATGACCCGTGTTCTCTTGTATTTCTTTAAGTGATTTTTGTTTCTCCCCCTTATTGGGATTCATTTTTTGCTCTATATTCTCCTGGATTTCTTTAAGTGATTTTTTTGTCTGCCTTGTATGGGCTTCTAGTTTTTTGATCTATTTTCTCCTCTATTACTTTAAGAAATTTATCTAAGTGATCCTCAATCTGCATCTTTACCAGTGATTTTAGATCTGAGTCTTGTTTTTCTGGTGTGTTGAGATATCTGGGATTTAATTGTGTTTGCCTTGTAATGGCTTCTAGCTTTTGATCTATTTTCTCATGTATTACTTTAAGAGATTTATCTAAGTGTTCCTCTATCAGCATCCTGACCAGTGATTTTAGATCTGAGTCTTGTTTTTCTGGTGTTTCGGGGTATCCAAGATTTATTGCTGTCGGGGAACTGGGTTCGGATGCCGCCATACTGCCTTGATTTCTGTTAGTAGCGATCTTATGTTTGCCTTTTGCTATCTGGTTAACTCTGGTGTTAGTTGGTCCTGTAGATACTAGCTGGTGCTTGACCCTCCTGTGGGGTTGTAAGGCTATTTCCCAGCGACTGGGATACCTGAACCACTGTCCTGCAGGGCTCTTGCTCACAGATTGCTGACAGGTGGCCTGAGTCCCCCGAGGTCTTAAACTCAGGATATCCCAGGTACTTTGTTCCACCTGTTGGGCGGCTGCTCTGCACTGCTCCTGCTCAGGGTTTGCTGTCTGTTATCCTGTTTCCCCAGGGGTCTTAAAGTTGGGATATCTCAGTTATCTGGTTCTGCCTGCTGGTCCCAAGCTGCTGGGAAGCTGGCTGGCTCCGGCTTCCCCGCCACAGGCTGGATGGGAGGCTGCAGGCAATATGGCAGCTGCCTGCAGGGAGCTCGGGGTCCGCCCCAGTGCAGAGAGCAGCCGCTACTCTGTGCCTAACTCCCGCTCCAGGCCTGAGTCCCCGAAGTTCTTAAACTTGGGCTGTCTTGGGTACCTGGTTCCGCTGCCGGCTGGGTCTGAGCACCTGGCACGCTGGTTGGGTCCGGCTTCCCCATCACCAGCTGGATGGGAAGCTGCAGGCAATATGGCCGAATTTTTATTCTTTTTCTTTTGAAATATATATTGTTTTGTGTATTTCAGTTAGCCTATTTGTGAAAAGAATCATACTTGAATAGAATTGTTTCTAAATCATCATTTGACCTCAGTAAGTACAATTGTAGTCAGAGAAATGAGCAGAAATATCTTTGATCTTTTAAAAACCTGTCCACTAATTGCATATATTCTTAAATTCTCCTAGCAAACACTTGTTTAGTAGGAATTATGTGCCATGGATGATCAGAGAGATTATAGAAAATGCTATGAATTCTAGATCTGTAAGATACTTTATTATACTTCCTTTCCAGTACAAATCATGTGAAAATCCAGAAAAAGATTCCATCTGAATTCTTCTTGCAATAAGATTGACCATACTTCACAAATGCTGAATACATTTATATGACCAGCTATCCAGACAATATTCACTCAGTGAGTTTAAACTCTATCCCTTCAGCATATTCAGACATTATGAAGCATTTCTAATACTGTGAGTTCAAATTGCAATATTTGATGTAATCTAAAGATATTATTATATCTTATATAAGTATAATACCAATGAAAAATTCAGTGTAATTTAATGCAAAATAAGAATGTAATCGAGAGATTTAAAAATGTTTATCTTTTAATTACAAATATTCTACAAAAGCTGAGTAGGAATTTTGATTTCAAAACTATATAATCTATATAATATTAATAAATGCATGATTGATATTACAATTCATAATTACTGAACTAAGCATATCATGTGTTTTAAAATCTCAACCATTTTTTTGTTCATCTACAGTATCTTTAAATTTTTGTAATTGCTACTTTATGCTGTGGTCCTTTGGGGTAGACAGTAGTAATTCTGCTTTCCTTTTATCTGAATTTGTTGGAGATTTGAGAGCTAGAAATTACAAGCATTTTACTTAGTATTTGAAGCAGTCTATTACATAAAACCATATACAACATTTAATATCTCTTAAAAGTATGAGAGTATACTACCAATGCAGTCAGAAAATAAAAGAAGTGGATTAAATACTAAGGAAATAACAACTATGGTTACTTTAACTTTACAGCAATAGGTGGCACTATTACCTAAATACTCTGATTTGAATTAAAGAACTAGAAATATATTGTATCTGCAAGTAATTTTCTACATGTAAACAAATGAGAATATGGCTAAAAACTAAAAATGCCAGGGATTTGACTCGATATTACATTTATTTATATAGTCAGTAGTATCTCAAATAGTGAAAATGTACATTTAAATGTATGGCAATAAATGTTTCAATTGGTCACATTTATTGAAATTCATAAACATTTTGTCTTTTTAGTACAAATAGCAGTAACTATAGGATTTTTTTCCTGAAATATTTTACTTTATAAATCTTTAATTCTATGGGGATTCTGTAGTAGATATTTTAAGATGTTCTAAAAAAGAACAAACAACAAATTACAGTACCTAGGTGCATTAACATAATGCATTTTCCATATTCTGTATCTTTCATGGAGGGTGTGTGTGTGCGTGTGTGTGTGTGTGTGTGTGTGTGTGTGTGTGTTGGGAACAATAATGAAGTCCTATGTGATCTGCATGCTTTCTAAACATATTGAGTCTTTACACTATTGCACATATTAGACTGAACAGAAATCGCTTCCATTAATCACTGCTAACTTGACCATGGGCAGTATGGGGAAAAAAAGAAAAATTGGCGTGTGTTCACTACATTGATATGAAAATGAGATGAGGAATAAAGACCTTGGTAGAGTATATCTACCTTATTACAGCCTAGAAAATGCTGTTGCTGGACTGGGGAGGCAGAATTCATTAAATACAATCTTAAATATCCAGACAGTCTTCTAGTTGGACCAGGACTCCAAAGCTGAGTGTGTATGAGTATCATTACATAAGGCTCCCCTGCCATGCAGCAGTTTAGACCAATGTAATTCAGTCTTCTCTGTGTCAGGAAAACTGAGTAATGACTGTTGTAGCTTTATGTTAGGATTTTCTGAAATTTACATGGATATACAGTTTTTTAGTTTGTAAGGTTTTACTGTATTGCATATAAACATTCTGGTAGAAAAGTTGTAAAAACAATATAGTGACTGATATTACAGATTTGCTAATAATATCCAAGCTTCTAGCTAGTCAGTTAGTATTCATTATATCATTAGACAATTTTCACTCTTAACATGATCAGTGCTGGGGTATATGATCCCAATCCCCTTCAGACTCACTGTAAATGCCACCTGAGATTGACACCAGCTTCCAGTAGGCTCCTAAGGAAATGAATTCTGCTCAACAGATGTTTTTGATCCCCAAATCATGTTCTTTTTCTTGGAAGACTTATACCCAGTGAATATCATGGAGAAACTTGGCCTCAACCTGAGACAACTTGTTTCTTTCTCTTCCTTAGAACCTGGATGAGAAGAAGTGTTTGTCACAGTTCAGCTAATCTATGTATTTCTCCCCAATTCTCCTGTCCTTGGAGTGATTCCCTGGAGATCCTCAGGTGAAGCTCATTAACACTAATTAACTCCAAGCCTGCTCCCAATGGATCTAGTCTGTGCTTCATACCAAGTGAGGTGCAACTGAAGTCTAAGCCATGTGGCCTTTGTTCACCACACACTAAACAAACACATTTCCTAAATAAAATTTTCACCTTAAAAATAATATTAAGAGGCAAAAAAGTGACTGATGACAACCACATCAAAATATTTGTTGTAGTAGATAAGACTATTTGATAAGGATAGATTTGAGGGACTGTAGAGATGCCTCAGTAGTTAAAGAGGACTGGTTCTTTTTTTCAGAGGTCTTTGTCAATTCTCAGCATCCACATTATGTCTCATAAGGATCAATCAGTCCTGGTGACCTGATTCTCAATTATAGTCTCTGTGGTCACCAAACACCCATATTGTGCACAAGCATAATGCAGGTAAAATGTACATATTTAAAATAAATATTTTAGATAATAATATATTCAAATTGCATGTTGTAAGAACTGGTTACTATTTAATAATCCAACTTCCTCCTTCTTATTGTACTTCAATTATTTCAGGCTCCAGGAGGGATTCATGGTTAACTAAGATCTGGGCTCTCTTTTCGAGGGGTCCCTAGGATAGCAGCAGTCCCAGATCATCAACAGCCCATGTTCACTTATGCTCTGTATTTTATGCGAGGAAAAAGTCAGTTTTCAGAGTGAACAGTTTTCTGAAAATAAAAAACCTTTTCTTGGCTGTATTATAACACCAAGGCATCTGGAGTAATTTTGAGTTTTTATGTGTAAAAATATTGTTGTTTAACCAATAACATCATACTGCATTTATCTTTTCATTGGATTAAAAGATGCATTTGAAAGTATTATTATACATTTTGTACTTTTCCAAAGAGCTACAAAATCCCTCAGGAGTAGAAATGAAAGCTGTGAACTATGACATACTGTACACTCCCTTCTTCCTGGAGCCAGATGCAAAATCTGGAAATGCAGCTCAGTCCAAGATTGTTCACAATCACCATTAAATTAATTAAATTAATTGGTCCCTTTTGTAGTCTGAAGCTAACCAAATCACCTCACTTTATATTAATGCAATAAACTGAGACTTGGGAGCATCAAATGCTCATATAGAAGGACAGCATACTATTCATGACACCCTATCCCACTGGCTCAATCCATCTTGCAATTCCCTTAGGGAAAAATATTCTTTTACTTGGCCTTGTTATTTATGTGGTGTAGAATGAGCTGATAGATTACTTTTCACTGTGTTATGTTGCTGGACTGACCCAAATCATGTGGCTTCATAATTGTCATTGTGTGTGGATTAAATATATGAAGTATATAACAGAATACAGGTTAATTTATTAAACATATTTATTAAGGGAACAGTTTTCTAAAATTCCTTATAGTGGTAAGACAATTATCAAAAACCAGAATGTACATTTAAGCTTTTAACAAATGATTTGGCATTACTGGAGTTTGTAATGTGTTGTTAAATTAAGAATCAAATGGAATATTTGCTTCAAGACACCAGAGAGATCTGACAGTGCCTGGTATGCAGATATAGCCCAAGGCTAACAATTCTTGGGTTTTAGCCTGTCAGGCTTTTGCCTGCACCCAGGGCCTGGGCAGCTTTGCTGGCCTTCCGTATGCTAACCCTGTCATGCAACAGAGGGTTAATATCCAATATATATAAAAAACTCAAGAAGTGAGATCCAACAAAACCAAATAACCCTATTAAAATGGGGTACAGAGCTAAACAAGCAATTTTCATCTGAAGAACTTTGGATGGCTGAGAAGCACCTTAAGAAATGTTCAATGAACATTTCTTAATGTTCTTAGACATTATGGAAATGCAAATCAAAACAACCCTGAGATTTTTACCTCACACCAGTCAGAATGGCTAAGATTAAAAACTCAGGAGACAGCATGTCTTGGCAAAGATGTGGAGAAAGAAGAACACTCCTCCACTGCTGGTGGGACTGAACGCTGGTACAATCACTTTGAAAGTCCATATGGAGGTGACTCAGAAAACTGAGTATGACAATTCTGGAGGACCCTGCTATACCAGGGCATATACCCAGAGGATTCTCCATCATGTAATAAGGATACATGCTCCACTATGTTCATAGCAGTCCTATTTATAATAGACAGAAGGTCGAAAGAACCCAGATATTCAGCTATTAGGAATAATGAATTCATGAATTTCTTAGACAAATGGATGGAGCTGGAGAACATCATCCTAAGTGAGGTAACCCAGTCTCAAAGGAACCCTCATGATATGTACTCACTGATAAGCAGATATTACCCAAGAAGCTTGGAATACCCAAGATGCAATCCACATATCAAATGATGTCCAAGAAGAAGGAAGGAGTCACCCCTGATTCTGGAAAGGAGTACCAGAACAGGGAAGTGTGAATGGGTGCATTGGGGAATAGGGGGAGGGAAGAGGGCTTATGGGACTTTAGGGCAGGGGGGGTCCAGGAATGAGGAAATCATTTGAAATGTAAATAAAGAAAATATTAAATAAAAATGAATAAATAAACATTTTCAGATAAAAATGAATCAAATGGAAGGAGCTATGAATCTCAGTTTTCTGGCTAAGAGGTTCTTGTTAGAAAATTTATATGTATTGGAAAGGAAGAAGTCAAAGTATCTTTATTTGCAGACAATATGATAGTCTACTTAAGCGATCCAAAAAACTCCACCAGAGAACTTCTATAGCTGATAAACAACTTCAGCAAAGTGGCTGGTTATAAAATTAACTAAAGCAAATCAGTAGCCTTCTTGTACTCAAAGGACAAGCAGGCTAAGAAAGAAATTAGGGAAATAACACCCTTCACAATAGCCAGGCATAACTCTGACCAAACAAGCGAAAGATCTGTATGACAAGAACTTCAAGTCCCTGAAGAAAGAAATCGAAGAAGACCTCAGAAGATGGAAAAATATTTCTTGCTCCTGGATTGGCAGGATCAATATAGTAAAAATGGCCATCTTGCCAAAAGCAATCTACTGATTCAATACAATCCCCATCAAAATCCCAAAACAATTCTTCATAGATCTAGAAAGAGCAATTCTCAAATTCATCTGGAGCAACAAAAAACCCAGGATAGCTAAAACTATTCTCAATAATAAAAGGACTTCTGGGGGAATCAATATCCTTGCCCTCAAGCAGTACTACAGAGCAATTGTGTTAAAAACTGCATGGTATTGGTACAGCAACAGGCAGGTAGATCAATGGAAGAGGATTGAAGACCCAGAAATGAATCCACAGACTTATGGTCACTTGATCTTTGATAAAGGAGCCACAACCATCCAGTGGAAAAAAGATAGTCTTTACAACAAATGGTGCTGGTTCAACTGGAGGTCAACATGCAGAAGAATGCGAATTGACCCACTCTTATCTCCTTGTACTAAGATCAACTCCAAGTGGATTAAGGACCTCCATATAAAACCAGACACACTGAAACTATTAGAAAAGAAACTTGGGAAGACCCTGGAGGACATGGGCACAGGGGGAAAGTTCCTGAACAGAATACCAATAGCTTATGCTCTAAGATCAAGAATTGACAAATGGGACCTCATAAAATTACAAAGTTTCTGTAAGGCAAAGGACACCATCAGAAGGACAAAACGGCAACCAACAAAGTGGGAAATGATCTTCAGCAACCCCACATCCGACAGAGGGCTAATATCCAATATATACAAAGAACTCAAGAAGTTAGACCCCAAAGAACCAAATAACCCTATCAAAAAATGGGGTACAGAGCTAAACAAAGAATTTTCACCAGAAGAATTTCAGATGGCCGAGAAACACCTTAAGAGATGTTCAACATCATTAGTCATCAGGGAAATGCAAATCAAAACAACCCTGAGAGTCCACCTCACACCAGTCAGAATGGCTAAGCTTAAAAATTCAAGAGACAACAGGTGCTGGCGAGGATGTAGAGAAAGAGGAATACTCCTCCACTGTTGGTGGGATTGCAAAATGGTAAAACCGCTCTGGAGATCAGTGTGGCGGTTCCTCAGAAAATTGGGCATGTCACTTCCAGAGGACCCTGGCATACCACTCCTGGGCATATACCCAGAGGATTCCCCTGCATACAATAAAGACACATGTTCCACTATGTTTATAGCAGCCTTGTTTATAATAGCCAGAAATTGGAAGGAGCCCAGATAGCCCTCAAAAGAGGAATGGATACAGAAAATGTGGTATATTTATACAATGGAGTACTACTCAGCAATTAAAAATAATGAACTCATGCAATTTGTAGGTAAATGGTTAGATCTGGAAAATATCATCCTAAGTGAGCTAACCCAATCACAAAAGAATACACATGAAATGCAATCACTCATAAGTGAATATTAATGAGCCCAGAAGCCCTAAATACTCAAGACACAATTAGCAAGTCAAATGACTTCCAAGGAGAAGAATGGAGAGGACCCTGGGCCTGTAAAGATTGGATCCAGTATTGTAGACCCAGAACAGAGAAATCGTGGGGGGGGGAATGAGTGGTGAATAGCAGGGGGGGAGAGAGGAATTATGGGACATATGGTGGGGGGGTAATTGGGAAAGGGGAAACCTTTGGAATGTAAACATAGAATATAGAAAATAAAAAAAATTCATTAAAAAATAGATAAAAAAAGAAAAAAAAGAAAATTTATATGTATGTATATATAGATATATACATGCCTACATACATAATATACATACATTAGTAAGGAAATATAATTTCTGGATGTGACTTCCATTTCACCCTGTCACATTCTGCTTTTGAATATGTTTTTAATGCCGAATACTTTATGGATATGTCCATTCTGTGGAGCTCATTTCATGCAGGTGTGATAAGTATCACAATACACAAGCCAACAGATCTCTATTGGTTACTTCTTCAAGAGGAGGTTTTAGAGCATTGAGATGGATTAGAATATAATAGTGAAAATGAACATGGTCAAAATGAAATATTCAATAATTTCCAAGAATGCAAAAGTTGCCAATATTTACTGACAGTGTGTTCTGAAACAGATTTTTAAAGGAAATCTTCCTATTTATCTGGTAAATTAATTTTTTGAATAGCATCTCCTCAATATTCCCCTCAAAATTCCTCAACCGAAGTATCTACAGGTTCCTCTCTACTTCTTAGAGATCAACTTCTGTCAAGTCCATACAACAAGTGTTCATATATGTTGCGACCGCACTTGTCCAGCAAGAAACTATGCAACACTGAGGATCCTTCTTAACAGCACTTTATTCAGGAACTCTTTTATGATGAGAAAATGGGGACCCCAAGGCAAGGAATGAGCTGCCTTATATGCCTGAGCAGTCGCCACCTAGGGCTCTGTGCCTAGTTCTTGCCTCAGGATAGGCTACACAAGGAATCACCTCATTAGCATACACCTGAGCAAGAAATAGCTGAGTCATTATGCTCATTAATACGCATGTGCCAGGTTGTTTACCAACAGTAGTGGCGGGAAACAGCACCATCTTGCAATGGTGAAACATTCTGGCTCGCTACATCTCCCCCTTTTTTATTATATCGATGTCAATCAAACAACGCATGCACTTCAGGCAATACATGCACTTCAGCACCATCTTTCGCAATGTTGCACCTGGGTGAAGGTAGAGGTCTGATTTCCCCTGAGTTGGTAGAAAGGAGTATAGTACAAAGCCTGCTATCGAATTCACCATTCGAATGAGACCTTGACCAGCTCCTGTGTTGGTAGAAAGAAGAGGAGTATTGTACAAAGCCTGCTATCGAGTTCATCACTCTAATGAGACCTTGACCAGCTCCTATGTCACTTTTTAGGGGAAAGGCTCCTAGGACACGCAACCTTTATGCAATCAGACGTTCCATTCAGAAAGCGCCAAACTGGTCACTAGCTACTCTCTCTGTGCAGCGTTTTGCCTTACAACCCGCAGGATGGTTAGTGTGAAAATAATGTGGACAGAGCCACAATGCATCTAGTGTGGATACTATAGCCTGATTACCACACTCTCATCATACACCAAGGGGGAGGATGTACAAAGACAAATCCATCTATTTTAAAGATGCAAGCCATACAGCAGGCTCCTCTCCACCATCCATGGCAACAAGGGCTTGGTACACCACAGCCTTATGTCTGGTGTGATCCCTCTTAAGGCAACAGAAGCACCACAGACAAACGAAAGCAGCCAAACACATAAGAGCAGCCATTGCAGCCATGCCTGCCCATTCTTTAATCCAGGAGAATGCTTGAGTAATCCACGATGTGAAGTCTCCCAATGTGATAGGGCCCAATCTTGTTGCATTAAGTGAGGTTATCTGTAAAACAAGCTGTTTAGTAAGAATTTCACCCTGAATGGTCCAATTCCCTTTCAGATAATTGCTGCCTGCTGCCTGCTGTTCTTTTAATGCAGTAAAGTTTGCCTGTATAGGCATAACACAGAGGCCCTTGAAGGCATGTACACAAGATAATTGAATCATCTTATGCAGAGCTTCTATCTCTTCCTGTAATACATCCACTCTTTGATTAACCAAAAGAATTCCTGATTCCGTATGGGCATTATAATTATTTTGAGTTTGCAAGGCTAATGTACTTTTCTCAATTATAGTATTCATTGTACTGGCTGTTTGTACTTGATTAGTCATAGCTACGGCAGCCGTAGTTGTGGCTGTGGCAGATACAACTATAGAGGAGATAATAGTAGCTGTTATGCCAAAGTCTCTTTTCTGCCTAAAGATATTGATAATAGGGAATTAGTCTGTATCATCCTCCATAGGCAATGGAACAAACATAGGTAAATGTAGTATTAATGCTGTCTCATTATTCTCACTCCAACACTCTGACAAATAACAATCAACTTGTGAAGAGTTGCAATTAAAACTTATATTACTAACATTAGTAGCTAATAAGAAAAAAAATGGGGGTTTCACACAAACCTTAGTGGCACTAAAGTTAGTATTACTAAATACCTACTGAATTCTGATATTTTTTAACTGTCCATTGCCTTTACGCAAAGCAGAAATATTATACAAGAAAAAACTCATAGCCTAATCTGGCAAAAGGAGTCAGTGAAGTAAATGCTCCTTGACTGTTAGATAAGACCCAATCAAACCATGGCCAGGCATTTTCCTTTCCTGTTTGGTTCAAGGAAAACTTATATTGGCTTTTTGGTGGTGAAAACTCAAAGCCAGGAATAATTTCCTTCCCATGATGCTGAGGAGATTGACAAGGTGAGAATTCTGGAGGAAATTCTTGATATGGATTACAAGTGGGTAATACTTTTCTCTTTGTAGAATTAGAATTAAAGTTTCCTGCCCTGGGACCAGAGGGGCGAATGCCAGAATGAAGCATGATTAATGTGGTAATATTAAGATCTTGAGTGGTGTTACTACTAATCGAACCATTGCCAGAAGAGACACCGGAGGAAATTTTGGAAAAAAACCTGATTAAGGATCTCGGGACTTACTTCCGAAGCTTCCAAAGGATCCAACCAATTGTCAATGGTCCCATTGCACAGCCAAATATATGGCAGAGAACTATTAATGGTGGTGAAACATAGAGCTCCAGCCAAGGAATAATTGGAGGCACTATACTTTTGTGGAGCTTCTCTAGAAGGAATAATACATGGCAAATTATGAGCACAAAAAGTAGAAAAAAATGTTGGAAGAAGGGTAGAATTAGTATGTATGGGTAAGGGAACTGGCCAAGTTCTAGCTATGGTCCATAAAGTAATCTTATCAGGTGTCACCACCAGACTCCATAAGGCTATCAGCATCAGTGTTCTCAGGACGATCTTCATGGTGTCATGGTACCTTCCTTGTCAGCCTCTCAGGTACCCAAATAGGATCGGTCTAATTCTGTGGAAAAACACAAAGTGCTCCCCTAGATCTCACGATCATGGGATCTGGGCCATTCCATGTGCGAGGCAGAATATCTTTCCATTTTACATAATCATTCAGTACACTAGTCTGGCTCATGTGTCGATCAGCCACAGAACGGCCATGATCATCCAGTATTAAAAAATTTAAAGTAAAAAGAGCAAGTGATATTTGTTCCCTAGGGGCGCGGCCTTTGCCTAGTCCCCATTTTTGTTTTAATAGAGTTTCATTTAACATACGGTGATCACGTTCCTCAATGCCTTGTAATTGTGGATTGTAAGGGAATCCCGAAACATGGGACACATGTAATTTTGCACAAAAGGTTGCAAATGATTGAGCAGTATAGGCTGGATCGTTGTCCATTTTAAGCTGTTCAGGCTTACCCCAGGCAGCCCAGGCTTCTAAGCAATGAGTAACAACATTACATATTTTTTCTCCCGTCAAGCATGTTGCATGCATTACACCAGAACAAGTATCTATTGAGACATGAACATATTTTAGAGTTCCGAAAGATGAAATATGCATAACGTCCATTTGCCAAACCTTAAGCGGTAGCAGCCCTCAGGAATTTACTCCAATATGTGGCAGATGGAGGAAAGTGATGCAATTTTGGCAATCAAGAACTATTTTACGAGCTTGGGCTTGGGAGAGACCAAATCTTTGTTGGAGAGTTTTGGAGGGCAAATGGAATTGCTGATGGAATTGTTGTGCTTGATGAAAAGGTGTTACATGAAAGATAAAAGGCTGACGGGTGCTATTATCTACTACATTGTTGCCTGCACACAAAGGCCCAGGAAGGCCTGTGTGTGCTCGGATGTGTTGAACAAAAAACTTGCAATGTCTGACTAATATTAGTTTCTGCAATTCCTTAAAAAGAAGGCACACCGTAGTAGAAGCTGTAATAGGTCCCGCAGTTTCAAGCATGCGTACAGCATTAATTACATATACAGAATCAGAAATAAGATTAAAGGGACCAGAGATATTTTTGAATACCTCAATAACTATTTTGCATTCTACAACTTGAGGGGTGTCAGGATGATACTGGGAAATGTACTGGATCTTCATTGTCAATTACATATGCCCCACAACCTGTCTTTGATCCATCTGTAAAAACATTCGGGGTTCCTGCTAAAGGTTGAGAAGAAGTAACTTTTGGGAAGACCACTGAATGTTCTTTATAAAACTGTATTAAGGGGTCCTTGGGATAGTGGTTATCAATGATACCAGGGAAACTACAGAGAAGTATGGCCCATTCGTCTATTGTGGCACACAATACTTCCACCTTTTGACTAGTATAGGGAACAATAACACTGCTTGGGGTTTTCCAAACTATTGAAGAGAGTTTTTAATCCCTAGTAAGGCCAAGTCAGCGATAACAGTAAGATAATGTTCTAATGTTTTAGCAGGAGATATCTTAGGGTAAACCCAGAGTAAAGGGCCATTCTGCCATAGTAACACTGATGGCTGTATAATTGTTTTCATGATACATAGTAAGATATCTAAAGTTGAGTCAATTCTTGTTAGCATGGCTGATGACAACTGCCTTTCTACCTTTTGTAATGCCAATCGGGCTTCATATGTAAGTGTCCTAGGACAAACAAGGGCTGAATCTCCCTTCAAAATATCATATAATGGCTGTAGCTCATAATTAGGAATCTTCAAATAGGGACATATCCAATTGATATCACCTAATAACTTTTGGAAATCATTCAAAGTATTTAACTTGTCTTTATGAAGTTCCACCTTTAGTGGCCTAATGGATTCAGGTCTAATTTGTGCTCCTAAATAGTCACGTATTTGTCCCTTTTGTACCTTCTCTGGAGCAATTTGGAGTCAATGTTGTTGTAACATTTTGACCAATCTTACATAGGCTTCTTCTAATATTGATAGATCCTTAGCACATAATAAGATGCCATCCATATAATGTAAACAGTTAATCTTTGGATATGATATACGAAGTGGGGCAATAGCTTGACTAACAAATAATTGACACATTGTTGGGCTATTTGCCATTCCTTGAGGTAAAACCACCCATTCATATCTCTGGTTTGGTTCCTCATGATTAATGGATGGAACAGTGAAAGCAAATCTGACACTATCTTGAGGAGTCAAAGGGATAGAAAAGAAGCAATCTTTTATATCAATGCTAATAATTGGCCAATATTGTGGGAGACCAGAGAGCAATGGAAGGCCTCGTTGTAAAAGCCCCATAATTTGCATTTGTTGATTAATTGCTCGAAGGTCATGAAATAACCTCCACTTGCCTGATTTCTTTTTAATAACAAAGATAGGAGTATTCCACAGTGATGTGGAGGGTTTGATATGTCCTTGTTCTAGTTGCTCTTTGACTAAATGTTTTGCTGCTGTTAGTTTCTCAGAGGACAAGGTCCACTGAGGAACCCACATTGGCTCCTCTGTTTTCCAACTGATGGGGATGCCTCCCTCAGTGGCACCTAGGAAAAATCCAGGCCTTGTCTACCATTATTCCTTGTGGGGTGGACTGGGTCTACTCTACCTTGAAGATATTTACCGATGCTTCTCCCTGGGACATGACCCATTTTCCTCATTATGTCCTGTGCAGCTGGAGAGTACTCATTGGTAAGTCTCATTCCCATATCTCTTAATAGATCTCACCCCCATAGGTAAGTCCAGGATGTACGGCTGGATCTTTCCTGACCTACCTTCTCCATCCTTCCATGTTAATTCTTTTATGCTTATTTTAGGCGCATTCTCAAAGCCTAGTTCTCTAAGTGTTTGTTCAGAAGCTTTTGTTGGCCAGGTAGTAGGCCAATCTTTAATGGAAATACTTTTTTCTGCTCCAGTGTCTAATAGACCCAGAATATGTTTTCCTTCTATAGTAATTTCAATAACAGGATGAGTGTCCATACTCCTGGAAAGATAAGTGAGGTGAGTTCCAGTGGATCCAAAACCTCTGTCCCCTCTGATCTTAGCATTGGCTGGGAAAAGTTTATGCTTGCTAGGTAATAATAATAATTGAGCTATTCTATCTCCAGGAGAGATGGCTATAATACCTCGAGGTGATTCCACCATAATTTTCACTGTGCTTTTATAATCAGGGTTGATGACGCCAGGTATCACTACCAAACCCCTTAAGGCAGAGGAGGATCTTCCCAATAATAATCCCACAGTATCTGATTGAAGGGGTCCCTGAAAATCTGTTTCCACTAGTTGGACTCCCATCTGGAGTGTTAATATGAGTCTGGTGGTGGAACAGAGGACCAACCCTGCTGAACCCGCAGTGGTTCACCTTGGCCCTTTGGATGACAAAGGGAGCGGCCACTTTTCCTGTTGTTCCTCCTTGCTCATGGCCCCATATATTTGAGGGCCCTGGAGTCGAGGGCCCCTCTGCCCATATTTTGGACGTGCCCCACCATATCCCTGTTGTAAAGGCTGACCATCTAAAGTTTTTGCAGACCTACACTCATTTGCCCAATGATTTCCTTTTTTACATCTGGGACACAATCCAGATTTATTTCTTCCTCCTGTTGTTGGGGCTTGATTAGGACAATAACATTTAAAGTGACCTGTTTTTCCACTTTTAAAGTACCTCCTATCTCCTGAACCAAATTTTCTTGTTGCACTTAGAACAGCTGCAGAGAGGCCTGCATTATTTAATGGACCTCCGATCTCTCTGCAAACTTTCATCTATGCCTCCAAACCCTTATGTTTATATGGGGTTATTGCATTGCAGCATTCTTTGGTAGACTGCTCATAAACTAGTTGTTTAATAAAAGGCATGGCTTGATCTGCATCTCCAAAAATATTTGCTGCAGCATCCACCATCCTAGCTACAAAGTCTGAGAATGACTCTGTAGCCCCTTGAGTAATTTTTGTTAAGTTGCCATTCACCTGACCTCTGTTTGGTAGAGCCTTCCATGCCCTTGCTGCTTTCTGATTAATTTGGTGATAGACTTCGTCAGGATAGCCAGTTTGGGCATTGGCATAGCGGCCCATCCCTAGGAGCATAACGGCATCCCAGTGCATTTGTGGCGCCACCCCTGTAGCATGATTAGCCACAGCTTGAACATTAGCATACTCGTGAAAGAATGCTTTCCAATCTAGATATTTTCCTGGGTTCAAGCATGCTCTCGCTAGGCTTCCCCAGTCCCCTGGAGTCAGACCATATCTAGTTAATGCCTCAATCTGGGCTAAGGTGAAGGCAGCACTCACTCCATAGGTTCTCACAGATTCAGCCAGGGCTTTTATTGTTTTAAAGTCAAGTGGCTCATGATATCTTTGGTTATTTGCATCCAAGAATACAGGGAAGGCACTACAGGCCTTTCTCCATGTCTCTGGACAAAAAGAAGTTCCACTTCCTTTTGGGGGAACATAGGGAGGGAGAGGGGAAGGTTCACTCCTTTCCCTTTTCAATATAATTCCTGAATTTGCTTGCGGAGGATCAAGACCATATTGGTCATCCTCATAATGCTCTGCCTCATCTTTCAATTCTTCCTCTTCACTGCTACTAAGCTCTGTGTCATCCTCCAGGGTCAATTCTCTAAGAGAAGGGTAAAGACATGGCCCCCCCTCCATGAGCCTCAACTCTCTTCTCTCTCGGTTTTTGTTTCACTTTTCTTTTCCCTACAGTAGGCTGTATTTCTCCTTCTGAAAGGCTCTCTCAATGTTCCTCAAGTGCTTTCTGTCCCGTTCTAACTACCTCTGCACTTCTTTGATCACTCAAACAAGCACGAATCAAGCACCATATGGGATTCGTGCCCGGCTTCAGGTTTTGTTTCTCAGCCACTTGGTCCAGATCTCATCCAATTTTTCCCATGATCCCACTGTTAGCGAGCCAGAGACCTCAAACCAAGGAGCACAATGATCACACTCAGCCAGGAAGGAGGAGAGGGTCCTTTTGTCTAATTTTAACTTGCGCTGTTCAAGTAAGTTTGTAAGGGCTGTCACAATCAGACTAGAGGATGAATTTCCCATGTTGCCTAGCACACTTATCTCTGGCCACTGACACCCTTCTCCTGCACACTTATCTACATGTGACTGATAGAGTTTTAGTCCAAAGTACACTGGTGTCCTGGACAATGCCAATTAAGCCAGATGCAACAGCACAAACGGAGGAGGAAAACAACAGGAACTGCAACTGCAAGGGCCCCATAACTAAGAAGCCAATCCCACATAGTCACTCCTCTGTGAACCTTATAGTCCTGTTTAAACCCAGGATCTTTATTGTCTCCGCTTACCCTAGGAGAGCCTTATTGTCCCTACTCACCAGGGAGCTTACCAGTACCGCCTTCCTGGTGCTGAAAAGTTCTGGATCCATGAGGGTCTTTCCTTGGGTCCCTGTACGGGTCACCAGCTGTTGCGACCGCACTTGTCCAGCAAGAAACGACGCAACACTGAGGATCCTTCTTAACAGCACTTTATTCAGGAACTCTTTTATGATGAGAAAATGGGGACCCCCGAGGCAAGGAATGAGCTGCCTTATATACCTGAGCAGTCGCCACCTAGTGCTCTGTGCCTAGTTCTTGCCTCAGGATAGGCTACATGAGGAATCACCTCATTAGCATACAGCTGAGCAAGAAATAGCTGAGCCATTATGCTCATTAATACGCATGTGCCAGGTTGTTTACCAGGATTAGTGGCTGGAACCAGCGCCATCTTGTAATGGCAGAATGTTCTGACTCGCTACACACACACACACACACACACACACACACACACACACATATATATATATATATATACATACATATACATATATACATATGTATGTGTGTGTTTGTGTGTATACACATTTATATAAACATGTACGTATATATAAACATACATACATACTTTAACACCATTTTGTACTTGAAAATGGGAAAATATACCTGTCAATTTGAAAAACATTTTTTAAAGAAGAACAGTATTATTAGTATCTCAATAGATAATCTTTGGTGATGACAGTAATGTCCTCTAACTAAAATTTTAGACAGTAGGTGCAATGGTCAGTGTTTTATGAATATTTCTGTAGACTTCACAGATTTTTGCTCTTATCCATGGGTGGAAGAAATAGCAACTCATTTCTGATGTAAAGTTACTTTTTCATGAAGTTACTGACTGGGGATATGAGACTCAAATCCAGATAGTTCACCTCTTTTTTTGCAAAGTCTGCACATCAAGCCTGCTGTAATAATGGTGACAGCTGATACACTAAATTATCAGAGAAAACTCTACAAGGGTAAGACAAAATAATTCTATGAATTTTTAGATAAACCAGAATTAGTTCTCCTTCATTCCAAGAACCAGATTACACCAGGAAAAGTGGCTTGAAAGAACCACCTGGACAGAACAGTTGGAAACGCCAATAAAATTATCTCCAGTTGTTACAGAAAGCTGATACCAAAACTGCTTTCATCAAGAACTGTGAGGAGACTGCTTTCCTTGCATCCCCAAGTGAAATGATTCCAAATGCAAGTGTATATTTAAGAATAGCAAGTGGATATTTCTCAAAAGTAACCCTGGTGTAAAGGAGAATTATATATTTTTCCAACCAAAAGTGGAGATGCTCTTAAGGATTATGTCCATAATAATCCACATTAACCTGAGAAGCAACTTATGACTGTAAATTTTGCTTTTCTGGACTTGTTAAAGTCAGACTGAGGTAGACATGACAGGTCATGTGACACAAACTGTTTTTGAAACACTGGAAACATCCTGGCTGCCCCAGAACTGTACCCTGACTGCTATACAGATAGAGTTTGGTGTTGATGTAACTACAAATGAAATTGTTCTTGCTGATGTCATTGAGAATGATTCCAGAGACACTAACCATCAGGAAATCAGAGCCACCAGAAACAGAGTGACCTCAAGAAAGTAATTCTGGAAGGAGTCCTGATGGTAAAAAAAAGCTCTGAGTGGGTTGCAGACAAGTAGATCTGCTTTTATAGTCAGTCAGTGCAGTGTTGTAGTGCTGACAGGTTCACCCTCTGACATTGTGCTGCTCACTGTGGAAAAATTTAAGATGGTTTGTTGAAATTTGGTAAGTTTTATGTGAAAGGCCAACACCAAATTCCATCTTTATAGCCATCAGTGCATAGTTCTGGGGCACCCACGATTCAAGATTAAAGCAGACTATGAAGGGAGTGGAATATCTACTGTGTTAAACCAAGGCAGAGCAAGGGTTTGAGCTCAGGAATGTCTGGTAATACTGCACATCCAGTTATCACCTATCCTCTCATCATAACAAACTGTGGTGCACAGGATATATACTCACTCTGGCTGACCCCTGGTTAGTTCAACTATACTTTCTCCAGAAGAATTACAACAGTGTACTGCTAAGATATTTTGGTTAAAAAATCATTTAGTGTGAGTCAAACATCAAGCAAACATGTTGAACACATGTATATTCTTTAGCAAGCTGAGAAACAATCAAAGAATACATTTTCTTGGAAAGGAATTTTAATTTTTAGGAGAAAAGTTGTGTTTTACTGGTTTGGATAAAATAAATCAAGCAAGATAATTTTGCATAAGAGAAAACAATTCAATTTACTAGTGAATAAATGGTCCTCTAGATAAATCCGCTAACAAATCATTGCTGGGTATTTGTTGTTCATATATTTTGGCTCCATATAGTAATGAATACCTGTAACCTCAGCATTCCAGGGGCTAAGGCAGCAGGATCATTTTAAGTTCAAAGCTGGACTGGGTTATGCAGTGAGATCCTGTATTGAAATAAAAAACTTTATAGTTTTTTATAGTATGGTCATTTATGGATAGATACATAACATTAGCAAAGAAATGTCATTTATCAGGCGGGAGAGAACTCTTTGTGGTTTAAGAACCAGTATGGTCCTCTTGCATTGGAGTTGAGTTAGTTTCCAGCATCCTTCACAAGTCATTCATATCACTTGCAACTAGCTCCAGGAGATTTCATCCCTTTGGCTTCTGCACTTGTACTCAAATACTGTTACTCAGGACAGACAGACAGACAGACAGACAGACACACACACACACACACACACACACACACACAGAGAGAGAGACACAAACATACACATTTAAAATAATAATAAAAAGGTTTAAGAATTATTACTAAATACCAATGATTTTTATAATGCAGTAGTTACTGCTTGCTCTGTAGTTCACATTTTGAAAACTAAAATCATTGTATTCTGCATGCTAATAACAATGAAATTAAAACACCAAATCCAGAAAGTCTACTACCTAAAATGGGGCTGATTGTCATTGAGGTGGACCTGTTTTTGTGTACTTTCAAATAAAAATTGATGTGAATGTTTAAGTAAATATACTAACTTGTATAAGGTAATTTTACCCTTTTTCTTTTTTTATTGAATATATTCTCTATTTACATTTCATTTCCCTTTTTCTGGTTCCCTGCCCTGCAAAGGTCCCACATGCCCTTATCCCTCCCCGTGTTCCCCCATCCACCCGTTCCCACTTCCCTGTTCTGGTATTCCCCTACACTGATGCTTTGAGCCTTTCCAGAACCAGGGTCTATTCCTTCCTTCTTGTCGGACATCATTTTGTATGTGGATTATGTCTTTTGTGTCCCAAGATTCTAGGCTAATATCCACTTATGAGTGAGTGCATACCATGGGTATTTGTGACTGGGTTACCTCACTTAGTATGAAGTTCTCCAGCTCCATCAATTTCTCTAAGAATTTCATGAATTCATTGTTTTTAATGGCTGAATAGTACTCCATTGTGTATATATACCACATTTTTTTATCCATTCTTCCATTGAGGGACATCTGAGGTCTTTCCAGCTTCTGGCTATAATAAATAAGGCTGCTATGAACATAGTAGAGCATGTATCCTTATTGCATGCTGGGGAATCTTCTGAGTATATTCCCAGGAGTGGTATGGCAGGATCCCCCAGAAGTATCATGTCCAGTTTTCTGAGGAACTGACAGACTGATTTCCAGAGTGGTTGTACCAGGTTGCATTCCCACCAGCAGTGGAGGAGTGTTCCTCTTTATCCACATCCTTGCCAACACCTGATGTCTTCTGAGTTTTTAATCTTAGCCATTCTGACTGTTGTGGGGTGGAATCTCAGAGTTGTTTTGATTTGCATTTCTCTAATGACTAATGATGTTGAACATTTTTTATGTTGTTTCTTGGCCATCCGAATTTCTTCAGGTGAAAAGTCTTTGTTTAGCTCTGTACCCCATTTTTGATAGGGTTATTTGGTTTTCTGGGGTCTAACTTCTGGAGTTCTTTGTATACATTGGATATTAGCCCTATGTCAGATGTAGGGTTCGTGAAGATCTTTTCTCAATTTGTTGGTTGCCTATTTGTCCTTTTGACAGTGTCTTTTGTCTTACAGAAACTTCGTAATTTTATGAGGTTCCATTTGTCTATTCTTGCTCTTAGAGCATAAGCTATTGGTGTTCTGTTCTAGAACTTTCCCTCTGAGCCAATGTCCTCAAGAGTCTTCCCCAGTTTCTTTTCTATTAATTTTAGTGTGTCTGGTTTTATGTGGAGGTCCTTGATCCACTTGGAATTGAGCTTAGTACAAGGAGATAAGAGTGGATCAATTCTCTTTCTTCTGTATGTTGACCTTCAGTTGAGCCAGCACCATTTGCTGAAAAGGCTATCTTTTTTCCAGTGGATGTTTTCAGCTCCTTTGTTGAAGATCAATTGTCGATAGATGTGTGGGTTCAATTCTGGATCTTCTATCCTATTCCATTGATCCACCTCCCTGTCACTGTACCAATACCATGCAGTTTTTAATACTACTGCTCTGTAGTATTACTTGATGTCCGGGATACTGATTACTCCAGTTCTTTTACTGTTGATGATAGTTTTAGCTATCCTGGGTTTTTTTGTTATTCCAGATGAATTTGAGAATTCTGTAATTTTATGAGATTCCATTTGTCAATTCTTGATCTTAGAGAATAAGCTACTAGTGTTCTGTCCAGGAACTTATCCCCTGTGCCCATGTCCTCAAGGGTCTTCCCCAGTCTCTTTTCCATTAGTTTCATTATGTCTGGTTTTATTCAGAAGTCCTTGATTCACTTGAATTTGAGCTTAGTACAAGGAGATAAGAACGGATCAATTTGTGTTCTTCTGCATGGTGACCCCCAGTTGAAACAGCACCATTTCTTGAAAAGGCTCCCTTTTTTCCACTGGATGATTTTAGCTGCTTTGTCAAAGGTCAAGTGGCCATAGGTGTGTGGGTTAATTTCTGGTACTTCAGTTCTATTCCATTGATCTACTTGCCTGCCACTGTACCAATACCGTGCAGTTTTTAACATTATTGCTCTGTAGTATTGCTTGAGGTCTGGGATAGTGATTTCCCCAGAATTTCTTTTACTGTTGAGAATAGTTTTAGCTATCCTGGGTTTTCTGTTATTCCAGATGAATTTGAGAATTATTCTTTCTAACTATATGAAGAACTGTGTTGGGATTTTGATGGGGATTGTGTTGAATCTGTATATTGCTTTTGGCAAGATGGCCATTTTAACTATATTAAACCTGCCAACCCACAAGCATGGAAGGATTTTCCATTTTCTGTGTAACAACAGTGTCTAAGCATACTCTACAAAGGCAATCAAATTGCTGATCCATATTATTCTCTCTTTAGTAATGTATCAGCAATCTTCCAGAATTGTCCTACCATGACCTGGTAAGATAATTTCTAGGCTCAAAAGCAGTGTCTAAGAGTAGTGTTTAAGGAGTTTAGACAGGCCTATGAGTGCAAGTAGTAACACCCCTGCTGCTCAGAGAAGCCTGTCTGGGACCCTCAGGAACCCAGGGTAGGCCTGGGACAGGAGCCTTCTGGTTTCTGCATTCTGTGGGAGAGGATCCTATGCCACAGAGCTCCATACCCAGGTGGCACAGGAAGATATCTAGCCTCCCAGTATTGCTGACAGGCCCGTGAGTGCGGCTGAAGATGATCCTCTCCCACAAGGCTCCATACCCAGTTGGTGCAGTAAGATACCTAGCCTCCCAGGAGTGTTGACAGGCCTGAGAATGCAAGTAGGGAGACCTCTGCTGTTCAGAGGAATCCACCAGAACCTCTCAGGACATAGGAACTCAGGAGCAACCTGGGACTGGAGGCTTCTGATTTGTGTCTGTGACCAGAGATGATATTGGGCCACAGAGGTACATACCCAAATACTGCCAGGAGAAAGCTGGTCTCCAAAGAGTGCCTACATACCAGTGAGCACAGAGCTCACCTAGTTCTATATCTCTCCATACCTAAATTCCACATGGAGAGAACTGGTCTCCCAGGAGTAGTGAGACACAGGATTTCAGGAAAGACTAGCCACAGTCAAATATAGCAAGGCCAGGTAAAACCAGAGATAACCAGATTGGCAAAAGACAAGTGCAAGAACAAAAGCAACACAAACCAAGGCTACTTGGTATCATCAGAACTCACCAGAAAAGCAAGACTCTGATTTATAAATCATATCTCATGATGATGATAGAAGAATGTAAAAAGGACATGAATAACTCCTTTAAAGAACTACAGGAAAACACAGGTAAACAGGTAAAAGCCCTTAAAGTGGAACCACAAAATACCCTTAAAGAATTATAGGAAAATATAACTTAAACAGGTGAAGGAATTGAACAAAAACATCCACTATCTAACAATAGAAGTAGAAACAATAAAGAAATCACAAAGTGAGACAACCCTGGAGATAGAAAACCTAGAAAAGGAATCAGGATTCATAGGTAGAAGAATCAACAAAAGAATGCAAGATAGAAGAACAAATCCCAGTTGCAAAAGATACTATAGAAAATGTTGACACAACTGTGAAAGAATGCAAAATGCAAAATGCTCATGACCCAAAACATCCAGGAAATCCAGGACACAATGAGAAGACCAAACCTAAGGATAATGGGTATAGAAGAAAGTGAAGAATACCAAATTACAGGGCCAGTAAATATCTTCAATAAAATTATACAAAAAATTTCCCTGACCTAAATGAAGAGATGTCCATGAACATACAAGAAGTCTACAGAACTCCAAATAGATTGGCCAAGAAAAGAAATTCCTTCTGTTTCATAATAATCAAAACACTAAATGTATCCTATGAAGCTTGGAATACACAAGACACAATTCACATATCAAATGATGCCCAAGAAGGAAGGAGAGGGCCCTGGTCCTGAAAAGGCTTGATGTAGCAATGTAGGGGAATACCCAGACAGTGAAGTGGGAGAGGGTTGATTGGAGAACAGGGGGAGGAGCTTATGGGACTTTCAGTGAGGGGGATACCAGGAAAGGGGAAATCATTTGAAATGTAAATGAAGAATGTATCTAAAAATTGCTAGTAAGGGAAAAAGGTCAAGTAACATATAAATGCAGACCTATCAGACTTCTCACCAGAGACCATGAAAGCTAGAAGATCCTGGGAAGATCTCATACAGACCCTAAGAGAACAAATGCCAGCCCAGACTACTATACTCAGCAAAACTCTCAATTACCATAGATGGAGAAACTAAGATATTCCATGATAAAACCAACTTTACACAACATCTTTCCACAATTGCAACTCTACAAAGGATAATAGATGGAAAACTCCCATGCAAGGAGGGAAGCTATACCTTATAACAAGCCAGAAAGTAATCTTTAACAAACCTAAAAGAAGATAGCCACACAAACAAAAAATGATGGCAAAAATTACAGAAAGCAACAATCACTATTCCTTAATATCACTTAGCATCAATGGACTCAATTCCCCAATAAAAAGACATAGGCTAACAGACTGGATATGTAAATGGGACCCAGTATTTTGCTGCACACAGGAAACACTTCTCAGTATCAAAGATAATCATTACATCAGAGTAAAGTGTTGGAAAACAATTTTCCAAGCAAATGGTCTAAGGAAAAAAGCTGGAGTAGATATTCTAATATCAGATAAAATCATCTTTCAACCATAAGTCATCAAAAACATAAGGGGGAAACTATACTCATCGAAGGAAAATTATACCAAGAAGAACTCTCAATTCTGAACATTTATGCTTCAAATTCAAGTATATCCTCATTGGTAAAAGAAACTTTGCTAAAGCTGGACACACACATTGTAACTCACACAATTATTGTGGGAGACTTCAACATCCCACTCTTAACAATGGACCAATCAGAGAAACACAAAATAAACAGACACAGTGAAATTGACAAAGTTATTGAGCAAATAGATTTAACAGATATCTATAGAACATTTCATCTTAAATCAAAGGAGTATACCTTCTTCTCAGTACCTCATCGCACCTTCTCCCAGATTGACCATGTAATTGGTCACAAAACAGACCTCAACAGATATAAGAAGATTGAAATAATCCCATGCCTCCTATCAGATCATTATGGAGTAAATGTGGTCTTTTATAGCATCAAAAATGGTTGAAAGTCCACACATCCGTGGAAGCTGAACAACACTGTATTCAATGATAACGTGGTCAAGGAAGAATAAAGAAATTAAAGACTTTTTAGAATTTAATGAAAATGAAGTCCCAGCATACCCAAACCTATGGGACAAAATGAAAGCAGTTCAAAGAGGAATACTCACAGCTCTGAGTGCCTGCAAAAAGAAAATGGAGAGAGCATACACTAGCAGCTTGACAGCACATCTGAAAGATCTAGAAGAAAAAGAAGCAAATACACACAAGAGGAATAGACAGCAGCAAATAATCAAACTCAGGGCTGAAATCAACCAATTAGCAGCAAACAAACAAAATCTATACAAAGAATCAACCAATCTAGAAGGTGGTTCTTTGAGATAATCAATGAGACAGATAATCCATTGGTCAGAAGAATGAGGGATCACAGAGACTGTATCCAAATTAACAAAATCAGAAATGAAAAGGGAGACATAACAACAGAAAATGAGGAAATCCAAAAAATCATCAGATCCTACCACAAAAGTCTTTACTCAACAAAACTGGAAAGTCTGGATGAAATGGACAATTTTCGAGACAGAAAACAGGTACCAAAGATAAATCAAGGTCAGGTAAATGTTCTAAACAATCACATAACCCCTAATGAAATGGAAGCAGTCATCAATAGGCTCCCAACCAACAAAAGCCCAGGACCAGATGGGTTTAGAAATGAGTTATATCATAGCTTCATAGAAGATCTAATACCAATACTCTCCAAACTAGTGAGCAAGTTAGAAATGGAAGAGACACTACCAAATTTTTTTCTATGAAGCCAGCATTACTCTGGCACATAAACCAGACAAAGACCCTAAAAAGAAAGAGAACTTCAGACAAACTTTGCTTATGAATATCGATGCAAAAATACTCAATAAAATTCTTGCCAACTGAATCCAAGAACACATCAAAATGATCATCTATCATGATCAAGTAGGCTTCATTGCAGGGATGCCAGGATGGTTCAACATAAGGAAATCCATCAATGCAATCCACTATATAAAGAAACTCAATGAAAACAAAACCCCATGATCATTTTATTAGATGCTGAGAAAAAATTTGACAAAATCTAAAACATCTTCAAGGTAAAAGTCTTAGAAAGATCAGGATTTCAAGGCCCATTCCTCAACATAGTAAAACAATAATCAGCAAACCAGTAGTCAACATCAAAAAAAAAATGGAGAGACTTCAATAAATCACACTAAAATCCAGGACTACACAAGGCTACCTACTCTCTCCCTACCTATTCAATATAGTACTTGAAGTTCTAGCCAGAAGAATTACACAATAAAAAAAGATGAAAGGAATACAAACTGGAAAGACAGAAGTCAAAATATCATTATTTGCAGATGATATGATAGTATACTTAAGTTGCCCCAAAAATTCCAGCAGAGAACATTTATACTTGATAATGAACTTCAGCAAAGTAGCTGGATAGAAAATTAATTCAAACAAATCAGTGGCCTTCCTGTACTCAATGGATAAAAGGATAGGAAGGAAATTATAGAAACAACTCCCTTCACAATAATCACAAATAATATAAAATATCTTTGTGTGGCTCTAACTAAACAAGTGAAATATCTGTGTGACAAGAACTTCAAGTTTCTGAAGAAAGAAATTGAATTAGATCTCAGAAGATGGAAAGATCTCCCATGCTCATTGATTGGCAGGATTAATATAGTAAAAATGGCCATCATACCAAAAATATCTACAGATTCAATGCAATCACCATGAAAATTCTAATGCAATTCTTCATATAGTAAGAAAGAGCAATTCTCAAATTCATCTCAAATAATAAAAATGCAGGATATTGAAAACTATTCTCAACAATGATAGAACTTCTGGGAAAATCAGCATCACAGACCTCAAGCTGTACTACAGAGCAATTGTGATAAAAACTGCAAGGTATACTGACAGGCAGATAGATCAATAGAATAGAATTGAAGTCCCAGAAATGAACCCACATAGTTACAGTCACTTAATCTTTGACAAAGGAGTTTAAATCATCTGGTGGAAAAAGAAAGCATTTTCAACAAATGGTACTTGTACACCTGGTTGTTAGCAGTAGTTGGAGTGAAAATTGATCCATACTTATCACCTTGTATTAAGCTCAAGTCCACATGGATCAAGGACCTCCACATAAAACCAGTTACACTGAAACTAAAAGAAATGAAATGTGGGAAAGCCTCGAGCATATGGTCACCTGTGAAAATTTCCTGAACAGAGCACAAATAGCTTATAATCTAAGATCAAGAACTGATGAATGGAACCTTGTAAAATTATGAAGCTTCTGTAAGGCAAAGGACACTCTCAGTGCGATAGAATAGCAACCAACAGACTGGGAAAACATCTTTCCAAACACTACATCTGATAGAGGGTTAATATCCAATATATACAAAGAACTCAAGAAGTTAGACTCCAGAAAACCAAATATCCCAATTAAAAATGGGGTACAGAGCTAAACAGGGAATTTTCACCTGAGGAACATAGAATAGGTGAGAAGCACCTACAGAAATGTTCAACATGCTTAGTCATAAGTGAAATGCAAATCAAAACAAGCCTGATATTTCACCTCATTTCAGTCAGAATGGTTAAGATCAAAAACTCAGGAGAAAGCAAGTGCAGGCAAGGATGTGGAGAAAGAGGAACACTCTTCCACTGCTGGTGGGATTGCAAGCTGGTAAAACCACTCTGGAAATCAGTCTGGTGGTTCCTCTGAAAACTGGACATGATACTTCAGGAGGATCCTGCCATACCACTCCTGGGTATATACCCAGAAGATTCCCCAGCATGTAATAAGGATACATGCTCCACTATGTTCATAGGAGCCTTATTTATAATAGCCAGAAGCTGAAAAGAACCCAGATATCCCTCAATGGAGGAATGGATACAAAAAATGTGGTATATATACACAATGGAGTACTATTCAGCCATTAGAAGCAATGAATTCATGAAATTCTTAGACAAATGGATGGATACTAAGCACGGTAACCCAGTCTCAAAAGAATACCCATGGTATGCACTCACTAATAAGTGGATATTAGCCTAGAATTTTGGAACACCAAAGACACAATTCACATATGAAATGATGGCCGAGAAGAAGGAAGGAGTGGACCCTGGATCTGGAAAGGCCAATGCATCAGTGTAGGAGAATACCAAGACAGGGAAGTGGGAAGGGGATTATGGGAGTACAGGGTGAGGCAAAAAGGCATATGGGACTTTGGGGGGTGGGAAACCAGGAAAGGGGAAATGAAATGTAAATAAAGAATATATCCAATAAAAATAATTAAAAAAAATAGCTGAGTAGTACTCCTTTATGTAAATATACCATGTTTTCTGTATCCATTCCTATGTTGAGGGACAACTGGGTTCTTTACAGATTTTAGCTATTACAAATAAGGCTGCTATGAACAGATTGGAGCATGTGTAACAAGATCCTTATTACATGTTAGAAAATCCTCTGGGTATATGCCCAGGAGTGGTATAGCAGGGTCCTCTAGTAGTAAAGTACCTAACTTTCTGAAGAACCACAAAACTGATTTCCAGAGTGATTCTCCTGGGAATCCCAAGGTTAGAAAGAGCCCTGAGTCCCTCCACCATCTTGGAGCTGGTAGCCTAACCAGGTACACAGAGGGCAACAGTGTAAAGGATTTCCCAGGGCATAGCCTGCCTGGGTGTCTTCTGCACCAGGGAGCCGGGCATCTCTACAGCTGCCTGGGTATGTGGGGGAGTGTCTGACCTGCAGGAAGTACCATAGATAGATGGAGCCCTACGGACTGAGATCCCTGCCATCTTGGATCCTGCAGTTTAACCAGGCAAGCTCCTGATCTACAGAGAGCCCCGCGGTTAGACAGAGCCCCATGGACTTCCACTATCTTGGCCAGAGCAGCTCAACCAGATGGAGCTCTGCTGACTGAAAGCGCCCCCTTCTAGGCTCCAGCAGTCCAGCCAGGGAAGCTCCAGTCCTGCAGGGAATCCAGTGGTAAGACAGAACCCCGAGACCTGCCACCATCTTGGAGCTGGTAGCCTAACCAGGTCACCATAGAGAACCAAAAGATGAACCCAGATAGGTGGAAATAAAGAACTGATTCTTAAGAGCTGGCATCTAGGCAAACCAGGAAGAGATGGCAGGAGGCCAGTTACATGCCCATCAGCATGCCCGGAGGAAACTTGAGTCCGGCCCAGCAGAGTTGAGGAGGTAATTCGGAGCCCAGTGGCAGAAACCTTCTGGTTTCTGCCTTGGGAGCGCAGATGCCTTCTGCAACAGAAGCACCAAATACCAGGCTCACAGGAGCTTCAAACACCAACCAGTAACAACAAGACCAACTAACTCCAGAGATAAACAGATGGCAAAAACAAATGTAGGAACGTTACTACAGAAACCAAGGCATATGGCAGCATTTGAACCCAATTTTCCAACCACAGCAAGTCCTGGATACCCCAACACACCAGAAAAACAAGATTTGGATTTAAAAGCACTGGTCATGATGCTGCTAGAGGAACACAAAAAAGAAATAAAGAAATCTCTTAAAGAAATGCAGGGGAACATGAATAGGTTAGAAGCCCTTACAATGGAAACAAAAAAAAAATCACTGCTCAGTTATTAAAAAGAATAATTTCATGAAATTCTTAGGCAAATGGATGCAACTAGAAAATATCATCCTGAGTGAGGTAACCCAGTCACAAAAGAACATAAATGGTATTCACTCACTGATAACTGGATGTTAGTCCTGAAGTTTGGAATGATTTTAAATTCAACTCTCTCTTTTCCAGTGTTTTACAGTACCTGGGGCTTGCTGTGGTGGTAGAACAGAGTTCTGATGTTGCCAAGTGGCCTTGGTTTCTGTTTGTAGGGTTCTTGTGCTTGCTTTTTGCCATCTGGTTATCTCTGGGGTTAGTTGGTCTTGCTTTCTCTGGCTTGAGCTTGTCCTTTTTGTAGGCCTGTTAGACTCTGTCAATGCTCCTCAGAGACCAACTCTCTTCTGGTAGGTTCTGTGCACAGAAGGCTGTGGAGATATCTGGCTCCCTGGTCCAAATGGAGACCAGAAGATTCCTGTCCCCATGGCTCCACTGATTGTATACCCTGTTTGCTCCTAGATGTTCTCCTCCAGTGAGGTATTGGAGAGAAGGTGGAGATCTCACCTCTATGCACAGAAATTGAGGCACTGCTGGGAGATCACTCTTTCCTAGCATGCTGTGCAGAGAAGGATGCTTGCTCCCTGGTGCAAATGGTTATCTGAAGGCTCCTGTCCCAGTTGTTCCACTAATATATAAGGGCTTCTTCCAGCTTGAATTTTGTCTTGTTTTGTGAACAGTGATCATCAGCTGTTGATGTTCTTCATGTAGAAAGCACTTCTTGCCCATGGTGAATTTAATAGTTGTTATCTATTATCAGAAATATAGTAATATCCTTGATATTACATCTGCATGGGTTGACACTTTTGGTTCTGATATTTCTTTGAGAAACCAAATTGATGGTTGAGATAATTTTGTAAATTGCATTTGTTTTGGGACTTTTCATATTTTCTTCCCTAAATCATGAGTAATCCTCAAAACCAAGCCACTAAGGATTTCTTTACTTTTTGCCAATGTATCTCTCACTATAACCAGGATCCAGATAAACAAGAAATAGATAATTACACCTGAAACAACAGAACCTCTGTAAACATGTTCCAGCTATTATGGCCCATGACTCCTGAGATAGTTTTACATTCTACATGTAATGACTTTCTTCTGTGCTATATCATGAGGACCAAATTCAACTATGTCTTCATGCAAATTAACTTTACCTCTAGTTCTCAGACAGCCCACTCTTAATCCCTTTATATACATATATAATATATAGTCTTTATACACATATAATATATACACATGTTTAAACATACATGTATATATATATTCATATATATTTATGTGCATGAGTGTTTTGTTTGCATGCATATATGGATATCATGTGCTTGACTCATGTCCAACATTGTCAGAAGAGAGTGCTGAAAGTTTACATATAGTTTCTAGATAACAAATCTGCGCCCTCTGAAAGACTAGTGAAGCCTCCTAACTACTGAAAGATCCTCCAGCCACTAGATTTTATTCTCATGGTCTTATTTTTCTTTGGAGCAGCTCTCATATATAAATTATTATATTTGTAAATTTTGATTGTTTTCTTTGTATGAAACTCTCTGAGTTGAGAGTTTATTTATATAAAACTCTCTGAGTTGATTTCAATTGAAATAATACCCAGCTAGCAGTCTGGTACTAGAAGTGATGGAGGTGTGGCTGATGTGATGCATGTGCATCAGCCAGTAGGTTGCAGAGAGGAAAAAGGCTGTAACTCTGCTCAGTGCTGTTACCTAGGAACATCTGAATGATTAATAGCCTAACATTCCCTTAAAAAGTAAGCTGAAGATGACCACCACTCCAGCACCAGTGGGCCCTGATAGGGATATAGCCTGAGATGACTACCAGTCTATTGCCTCTCAGGTCGTGAGGGACAGATCATGCCCAAGATAACCCCTGCCCAGCACCATAATTCACAAGCATGATGTAGCACTCATGAATCTATGGCTAACAGAACACTATGGATGAAGGGATGGAAAGATTGTAAGAGCAATATTAGGGAAAGAAAGTCTTTATTAAAACATTCTTCTAGAAATGGATGCATAAATAAGGCCATAAAAATAGGCATATTAACATGTAAGGGAAAATTTTCATGTGGAATCACCCTTAGTCTGGGCGATCTCCACATTGTGTTAAGTTGTGGTTTCATGTAATGGGTTCCATTAGCTATATAGAGATGCTTCATTAATGAGGAGTAGTAGCTATACTTACTTGAGGGTATAAGGATAGTATTTAGGATATAATTGTTTAGCAAAGTAGTGGTAATGTATTCTTTAGTAAAGTCCATCATCTTACCAACCCCAAGAAACTGGCTAGGTTTCCAGTACTGTACATGATTTATCTCCTGTTGTGTAGGCCTTAAATCCAACTGGAAAACTGCTGGTTGACATTAACATTGGAGTGACACATTTTTCATTTTTATACATTTCTTGCCATGCTGGTCGTTGTGGTGGTTCATAGGTATTGCAGCTGGGTGGAATTGTTAAATTCCCTTCCTTGTCAGCTTGTATTAGATTTTTGAGGCCACATAAAGAGATAGGAGACATAAATAGACCAGTCTAACCTTAGTAGAAGAAAACTTAGCAGAAGGTGCCTTTCAAAAGGGAAGTGTATTCTGGAGCTTGCACAGAGAGTTTGGGAATGAGAAAGTTAAATACAGCTTCAGAAAGCTACATGTGTAATGAGTCCAGAAGCTCTGAATACTCAAGGCACAATTAGCAAGTCAAAAGATTCCCAAGAAGAAGGAAGGAGAAGACCCTGGTCCTGAAAAGACTGGGTCCAGTTTTGTAGGAGAGTACCAGAGCAGAGAAATGGTGGTGGGGTGATTGGGGAATTGGTGGGGGGAGGTAAGAGGACTTATGGGACATATGGTGAGGGGGGGGATCTGGGAAAGGGGAAAGCCTTTGGAATGTAAACAAAGAATATAGAAAAAATTTAAAAATGTAAAGAAAAAATACAGATATTAAATTGTAGTGCAGAAAAAAAGAAAAAAAAAAAAAAGAAAGCTACATGTGAGTCTACTTTCTGGAGTTGTTTGCCCAGAGAAGGTTGCTCTATCAGGATGTGTATGATAATTGATGATTGAGTTTGGCAAGGTCAACAAAGGGGGACAGAGTGAGACAAGCCTTGGGGGGAATGGTAAGCCCCTTGTTCAGGGTCTGGCAGAGTTTATTCAAGGCTTATGCGAACTGCCTACATAGAATTTTCTGGTACCATGGAAGCTATCTAGACTGCAGGCAAGATACTCTCTGATAAAATCTTTCAAGGTCTTAGGTGGAAATTAAATTCCTTTAACTTTCAAAAATAGAAATGATCCACAAGTATTCCTTCAAACTATCTATAAAGATTCTGGCCTCTGTCTAGTCCATTCTTCCTTTATTCTTGCTGTAATTTAAAAGCTGCTTTGTCTTACATCTATTTGCACTATAGTATACAAGTTATTTCACTCTCAGCTCATGTTCTTTCCCCATCCCTTCCTATTTCAACAAAATCATTCTCAGCCCTCCATATACTCTCTTCAGACACAACTCAGTATTTAAAAAAATTGTGTTCATCTTCATATGTGCATTTTGCAATTAATTGTCTTTTATAACACTTTAAATGTCATACTACTCTAGTTTGTAGATGCATTATCCCCATGCCATTTCAGTTATAACAACAGTTTTTCCTTTAAATTCTGATCCATGCTTCAAGATTGCCACAGATCTTACTACCTAAGCTCTAAATATGGGTAGGCCAGTATATTTCAATATATGTAGACAACAGGTTGTCACTCTTTCCAAGTGATTTGCTTAACCATTACCTTTAACATCTATCATTTCTTGTAATTTAATGGTAACATTAAAAGTCATCTTTCAAGTGATCTTGACATGTATAATATATTGCTTTAACTATGGTCACCCTATCATTTAAGATCAGAACTTACTTTCATCTAATTGAATTTTTGTACCTAATAATAATCTCTTTGGCTGCTCCCATTTCCTTATTAAATGCTACCTAAATATTAGTATGTACTACTCAGACTTTACATAGTTTCCTTATTTTTCCCTAAAGTTGTTGATGCAAATATTTGTACTATAACTAGCATGGAAAGATACCTCAGTGATTAAGAGCATTTCCTGTTCTTGTAGAGGACTAGAGTTCAGTTCTCAGTACCCATGCCAGGTGACACATAATGATCTGTTATTTCATATCCAGGGGCTCTCAGAAATCTGGCCATGTGGACTGTTGCAATTCCATGCCTATTCTCTACAATAAACACATGCACACAAACATACAATTAAAATAATAAAAACAAATATTTAAAATATATATTTTGCCTCCAGAATTACTGATTGATTTGAAAGAGTTAAGTCTTTATTCAAGTTGACAATTTAGAAAATAAGATAATAAAAATTTTCAAAATATAGAAAAAAGAAACAGATGTGAATAATGTTTTTGAAAAATATAAAGGGTAATTGATTACAATCCTGTAAAAATACCAACCTTTATTAAGAACTTATTGATAAGTGCTCTTTAGGAGACTCTTCAAGTATATATGCCATTGCTGTTGACTTTGGTTTTCAACCATAAATGGAAGGGGTGTCCCTATTGCTGAAGACACTACATACTTCAGAAACATGGCACTGAAACTTCAGATCTGGAATTGATCTGAATAAACTACCCTCAGGCTAATTTTTATTGCACCCTAAAGAACCATGCTGACTTCCAAAGTAAGAAGGAAACTATAGTGCAGCTATGAACCCTTGTGAATTACATAAACTACCAGCATGATATGATAATCCTAAAGGTGGCTTACATACCTAAGCAGCAACCAATTGTACTTAAGACTTGTTCAACAAGAGAAATAACACTCTTACTACAAGAAAGCTAGCTAACTTTAGTCAGTGTTAATAGTGTGAGTGAATTAATATTTGGTATCTACAACCACTGATTTACAAAATCAGCATAATCCTCAAAAATATCTTAAAAATATATGTCCTTATATAGACTGATAAATACAGTCTTCACCCTTACCAAGGAAAATACTCTTTGCAACAGTTAGAGACCGCTACACCAAACTACAATCAGTATGCAGAGCCATAGAGTCCAATCCAATGTTTGCATTTACAAAACATTGCCAAAGCCAAGAGTACATTACAGAAGAGGGGTATGAAAGATTATAAGATTCAGAGGATCAAAATTTGCTGTGAGATTAATTTTCCTAATAACATCAGAAGGTAAACCTATCAAGTCTCACCAGCATGATGTTCCAAACCTAAGCTGAAAAATCATATCAACAAATAAGCCAACCTAGATCAATAAAAACAAATGAGATCCCAACTCTACACACAAAAAAATTAGGGACAGCTGAGCAGAGCTGGCAGCAGAAAGATTCTCTCTCTAAACAAGAGCACATCAATAGATTATCCAGTGCCAAATGATCAGCTCTGAAAGCATATATATCTTAATTCCATCTAAGTCAATTTTTGTACCTGATAATAATCTCTTTGACTGTTCCCATTTCCTTTTGTTCCTTCTGTAGTTATACTTCTTCTATCTCACTCTATGATAACAACTTATTTTATACTTTGCTAATTTACTTAATGTAATGTCTATGTATATATATGTATGTATATATGTATATATGTATATACAGGGTTTCTCTCTATAGCCCTGACTGTCCTGGAACTATCTGCTCATGATGGTAGGATATAAGGTAGAGGAATTTCATTGATTTTTATTAATTTTACAATAAAACAAACTATATAAAATATAGTTTGAAAATGAAATATGAAATAAGAAGTATCCTATATGGATCACACTCTACCAGGTTCTTCAAAGGATCTCAGAGGTAGTCATGTTTGAAGAGGGGTAGTCATGCTAGCCTTGAATGAGGACACTATTGTTTTAAAGACAGTGGAATGGGATGAAGGATAGACTATCTATGAATTAAGAACTATGGGGAGGAAGACAACAAAAATCTTGCTGTCTAGACACAGGATCCACACTCTTTGACCACAGTGTGAGCTTCAAGATGAAATGTTCTCCCTTTCAGAGTGCTGTGATACTGAAAATTGGATCCAGCTGAACTGAACTGGAGCAGCAGAAGCATAATGAGGTCATACTTGTCCTGTTAAAATCCACCTCATGTGTGAAAATGGTTTGTAGCTAACTTGCCTCTACTAATATGTTTATGCATCTGATTGTGTAAAGTCATTATAGATGTGGTTTTATGAAGTGTGTTATTGTCATTCAGGTGTGACTGAACTTTAGTATCAATCCTCCTGCATCAGCCACCAGTGTGCTGATTGGAGCCATGCCAAACATCTGCAGATGCAATTCTTTTTAAAAGAACACATAACACAAATTTACTTTCTAGTTTTTGTGGGATTGGGAAATATATTGAAAAGGGGAAAAAGGAAATCTAGACAACATGGCATAATACCTTACACAGGCAACATGTAGTTACTTCAAACAGTGGCATCATAAAAATCAATGTGAGGCTGTGTTCTAATGACTTATGGGATATAATAATAACAATAGCACATAGGTTATGAATGTATGGATTTGTGGTTAAAAATAGTACTATTTATAAATCACCAATAGTACTCTCTGAGTTCATTTGTTTTGGCCTTTATCCTGGTCTTTATAAATATATTATCTACTAGTTTTGAAAGCCTGACAGAGGTGTATATTCTTGTATAATATGTGACATCTAAACATGTGACTAAAATACTGTACACACACACATATGTGTATATATACACATATATGTATACATACATATATATACACACACACATATATACACATATTTGTGTGTGTGTGTGTTTATATATATATATATATATATATATATATATATATATATATATAAAAGGTAAGGAATGGTAAGGTAGTTAATCTGAGAATGGAGTTTGCCTCAAAATTTGCTGACCGGAGTTCCATCCCTGGAACCCATTCGTTGAAAGAGATGGAAGATTTCTGGATATTGCTTTATTTTCTTTAAATGTGCACTGTGGCAACACAGACAGATACACACAAACACAGACAAATATGCCAATGAAAAAATTTAAAGTGAGTTGCATGTAGTCCAGCCAAATATTTAGAAAATATGTCTATAGATGGTACGTGGTTAGCTGTTATGTTTTTTTCACAGATGAGATGCATTTTTTAAGAATCATTGAAAATTATTTTAATTATTTATATTTTTGAAGGTTCTTTACCTGCATGGATGTCTGTGTACCATGTTCATTCAATTCTCTTAGGGCCAAAAATAGGTCTTGGCCCCAGAGTTACATATGCCTGAGAGCTGCCATGTGAGGGCTGGAAATGGAACCCTGTGCTATGGAAGAGCAGTTAGTGCTCTTAACCTCTAAGCCATATGTCCATCCTTTTTGTTTGTTTTATAATGAGGTTTCTGGTTTATACTTGACAAATTTGTGACTCATTTTGTCAGTTTCTTAAAAAGTATAAGGTTTTTATTATCTCAGGTAATTACTTAGCTTTGGTGACTGCTGAGCATCTTCAGTTCATGTTTCTCCAGTTCCGGGAGACTAGGCTAAACCTCTAGATTTGGCTTCTCAGTTTGCTTGTATAGCTCCTTCCAGGTGGTTTGAGTTCTTAACCAAAAAGTTGTTATTTCTGCTCTTTGTAAGAATGAGAGATGGCAGTGGCCATGTGTGAACTGCAGAACTAATCAGAAAGAACTCATCTAATGCTTGAACTACTGAGTTTTGAAGGGGAAAAGAATCATCTCAAGTATATTATATTGTTTTTACATTAATTACTTTATCTGTGTGCAGCTCTTACTACATGGGAAGAAGGGATGTGACAAGTGTCAGAAGATGAGCCCTTGTTAGACTCATTGTGTCTGTTGTTTACAAATAAGTGAAGCTTTTTCAAAAACGAACTGGATTTAAAAAAAGAGAAGAGGAAGCCTGGTGAAATGACTTTGGTTAATATGCAGAAATCTAACTTCTGTTATTCCTTTAAGATTACCTAATGTGTCAACGTGGTAATATTTCTACAACTCTTAATGTTCTCTTTCTTGTAAGTCATTCATCTCTGGGTTTTTCACCCAGTGTTTGGTTTGCCAGAATAAAATCTACTATTTCTAGTTTCTTCTGAAATTCAATACAACATCAGTGATAGGTAAAGAACCATGTACAGTTATACACTTTTAGTTTCATTATTCTCTTCTAATGGTTGACATGTGGAAACAACACCAGGAGAGAAAGATATGGTCAAATGAAGACTCTTTCTAAGGTTTATTCCAATCAATAATGCAAGAGAACCTAGATTGGACCCTTTGAATATGCCAGCATGTCACAGAATGTTCAGGTAAAGTAATACCCTTATATCTAAAATTACGTCTGATATTGATAAAGTAGCAATAATCAAATTATAATTTTGTTTTTAAAAACTTTTATAACCACTAACCTTACTTAAAATATGTTTTAAGTTTCAAAGCAGTGGCAGTATTATATTAATATGTGGCTAATTAAAAATTATGGTAGTTAATCTTAGGTAATTTTATTCTGATCTATAAAGTATACCCTGATGTTCTGTCCTGTCCTGTCCTATCCTGTCCTGTCCTGTCCTGTCCTGTCCTGTCCTGTCCTGTCCTGTCCTGTCCTGTCCTGTTCTGTTCTGTTCTGTTCTGTTCTGTTCTGTTCTGTTCTGTTCTGTTCTGTTCTGTTCTGTTCTGTTCTGTTCTGTTCTATTAGAACTGGTAAAGTTCTTTACAACCAGGTCTCTCTCTCTCTCTCTCTCTCTCTCTCTCTCTCTCTCTCTCTCTCTCTCTCTCTCTCTCTCCTCTGTGTGTGTGTGTGACTCTCAGACACACACACACACACACACTCATGCACACACACTCACACACAGAGAGACAAACAGAGAGAGACAGAGTATGATAACCCTACAATTGGTCACAGATATAGTTTGAGAAAGATTGTTCAAATGAACACACTAAGACAGAAGTGATTTGCCAGGGCTCTGTGGAAGAGCCTAACTTCTTAAGCAGAATCTTTAGTATTTTTTAGAACTAGCAATCATAAAATTCAACTTAGTTCTGAAATGCTGTTTACTGGAAGTTGTAATGTTTTAAGTACAAAGATTTGCTTAATTATCCTTATTTTTTAATTAAATATGGAGTACATACTCAGTGCTTGTGTTGAATACCTGTAAATGATTAAGACAATTTCCTTTAGAGAATAATATTGTAAACAGATTAAGTAAAATGTACTAAGTGACTAGACTCTACCTATCAGTCTGCTTCTCCCTCCACTGTAGTATCTGCCAATCATCAAAGTTCATGGATGAAAATGCAGAGATGAATTACTAGCAGTGTACTCAGAACACATCAGCTGTGAGATGTTAAGAAGAAAGCCCATTTGCAGTCTAGATGTTATACTAGAAACATAAAAGAAGGAATGCCATGAGTTGGATCTGGACTTTGCATTTTCCTCCTAAATAACCAAGAACAAAATGCATCTGAATTTGGGAGAAAAAAAAAGAAAAAGAAATGTCACTCACGCTCACCTTTGGTTGAATACAGAATTAAGATTTTAGTGTAAATGGTGATGAGTACATGAAAAGTGGCATAACAATATTATCAAGTTGGTTCCAGCAGCAAACTGATATGTATTTGGAGGTGTGTAATTGTTTTAAAAAATAATAAAATCCCTAGGCAGCTTTAATACTTAAGAATTCCTTTATTACTTCTAGTATATTGACATTTTTCTCAGTTTATGTAAAAGTAAAAGAATTCAATACATTAAATAAGATGGTACAAAGAGGAAAATATATGAACCACTAAATGAAATCTAAGAGAATATTGTGGATTTTCCTTATTAAAATTTTGAGACTAGTTAATGAATTCCATTTTACATTTCTGTAATATTTTATTATTTGAGGTTATAATATACTTACATCAATTCCAACTCTTCCCTTTCCTCCTTACAAACATTTCCAGGGTACCTAACTTTCAATATCTTTGCCCATTTTTTCTAATGTGAAGAGACTACCCCACCATATCTTGAAATTTCAAGATACATGATTCACAAATTTTTCAAAACTAAAATACTAAAATTGTATTTATTTTCCTGCTTTGTATTAACCTGGTTGGAGCTGAGGAGACTTTTCTTATCTCAGAATTTGTAGGAAAGTACCCCTATAACACGTAGCTTGGAAATTAGAGAGGTAACATGAAACTATTGTCTGGGTAGAGAGATTGTGGATATTTGATGCAAATCTAAGATCCAGAGCTGAAATCACTATAAGAATCATGATGGATTTAAACTAAACAATGAGTGTGCTGTGCACAGGAAGAGAAGGAAGCAAGCATAAGGCTGAGAATTGCTGTTTGTACTATGTTAATCAAATTTGCCTTTAGCACATGGTGCTCAGAAAATGGATCTACAACACATTTGGAGTAGCTTATATAGGGGTGGCAGAGAACAGGCCATTTAAGCTGTGGCTAAGAACAACCTGATGTTCTCTGCTACAAATTTAAAGTGAAGATTACTTTCCTGTAGACTTTATCTTAAAGCAGTAAAGCGGGTAACTGCAGCTACAACTGCAAGTATTGATTTTGTAATTTTAGCAAATTAAGAACAAGACAGAAAACCTATTAAACCTTTCCACTGGTTGCCAGGGTACTTTTTGGTGATTCTGAAGGTAGCATTACAACTACATACACCTTTCTCTTTAAAATGAAACATATATATTTCTCAGAAGATGGTTATTTTACTGTTTGTAAGTACATACATTTTCACATTTTGTTTGTTTTTATTTCTATTTCTATTTAATTTAATCATTTTATTTATTTACATTCAAATATTGTCCCCCCTTTCCAGTCTCCCCTCCATAAACCATCTATCCAATCTCCCTTTCCCCTTTCCCTGTAAAAAGGGTGCTCTACCACCCATGCACCCACTCTCCCCTCATCCCTCTAATATCCCCATACTTTAGGGTATCAAGTCTTCACCGGACCCAGAGCCTCCCCTCCCATTGATGCCAGATAAGGCTATTCTCTGCTATGTATGCAGCTGGAGACAAGGATCCCTCCTTCTATACTCTTTAGTTTGTGGTTCAGTACTTGGGAGCTCTGGATGGTACAGTTAGTTGCTACTGTTCTTCCTTTGGAGTGACAATCCCCTTCAACTCCTTCCGTCCATTCCCTGGCTCTTGGTTTGTGGTCCCTGGGCTCATTCTGATGGTTGGCTGTGAGTATGTGCATCTGTATTAGTCAGGAGCCAGCAGAACTTCAGGGAATAACCATACCAGGATAGCCATAGCAATAGTGTCAGGGTTTGCTGTGTGTAGAATGGATGGATCCCAAGTGGTGACATCTCTGGACGGCTTTTCCTTCTTTCTAACTCTATATTTTTGTCCCTGCCTTTCCTTTAGACAGGAACAATTATGGGTTAAAAATTTTGAGATGGGTGGGTGGAAGAATCCCTCAATTGGAGCCATGTCTATCTACTGGAGATGGTCTCCATAGGTTCTATCTCCCCATTGCCGGGTATTTCAGATAATTGGGTCCTGGGTACTTCCTACTTCACAGCAACTAGGACTGTCTATTGGTGCAGTTTTGTTCAAGTGACAGTGTTCTTTCCCTTCAGAAACTTGGCAGTTTTATGAAGTCCCATTTGTCTATTGTTCTTAGAGAGCCATTAGGGTTCTGTTCAGTAAATTTATTCCTGTTCTGCTCAAATGAAGTCTTAATCATTACCATGTGATACACACTATTTTACTTTAAAGAAAAGAGTATCAAATGACATCTATAAGTTGAAAAGAAAATCACAATTGGATTTTGAAAAAAAACTGTTTCTGAAATTTCATATCAAAACAATTTTCTTTTTTTATTTTTTATATATATATATTTTTTATTTTTTTATTTTCTATATTCTTTGTTTACATTCCAAAGGCTTTCCCCTTTCCCAGTTACCCCCCACCATATGTCCCATAATTCCTCTCCCCCCCATGCTATTCCCCACTCTCCCCCCCCCCACGATTTCTCTGTTCTGGGTCTACAATACTGGATCCAATCTTTACAGGCCCAGGGTCCTCTCCTTTTTTTCTTCTTGAGAGTCATTTGACTTGCTAATTGTGCCTTGAGTATTTAGGGCTTCTGGGCTCATTAATATCCACTTATCAGTGATTGCATTTCGTGTGTATTCTTTTGTGATTGGGTTAGCTCACTTAGGATGATAGTTTCCAGATCTAACCATTTACCTACAAATTGCATGAATTCATTATTTTTAATTGCTGAGTAGTATTCCATTGTATAAATATACCACATTTTCTGTATCCATTCCTCTTTTGAGGGATATCTGGGCTCCTTCCAATTTCTGGCTATTATAAACAAGGCTGCTATAAACATAGTGGAGCATGTGTCTTTGTTGTATGCAGAGGAATCCTCTGGGTATATGCCCAGGAGTGGTATTCCAGGGTCCTCTGGGAGTGGCATGCTCAATTTTCTGAGGAACCGCCACACTGATTTCCAGAGTTGTTTAACCATTTTGCAATCCCACCAACAGTGGAGGAGTGTTCCTCTTTTTCCACATCCTCGCCAGCACTTGTTGTCTCTCGAGTTTTTAATCTTAGCCATTCTGACTGGTGTGAGGTGGAATCTCAGGGTTGTTTTGATTTGCATTTCCCTGATGACTAATGATGTTGAACATCTCTTAAGGTGTTTCTGGGCCATCCGAATTTCTTCTGGTGAAAATTCTTTGTTTAGCTCTGTACCCCATTTTTTGATAGGGTTATTTGGTTCTTTGGTGTCTAACTTCTTGAGTTCTTTGTATATATTGGATATTAGCCCTCTGTCGGATGTGGGGTTGGTGAAGATCATTTCCCACGTTGTTGGTTGCCATTTTGTCCTTCTGACAGTGTCCTTTGCCTTACAGAAACTTTGTAATTTTATGAGGTCCCATTTGTCAATTCTTGATCTTAGAGCATAAGCTATTGGTGTTCTGTTCAGGAACTTTACCCCATGTGCCCATGTCCTCCAGGGTCTTCCCAAGTTTCTTTTCTAATAGTTTCAGTGTGTCTGGTTTTAAAACAATTTTCTTAATCTGAAGAAATAAAAGAATGAGCCCAGAAGCTCTGAATACTCAAGGCACAATTAGCAAGTCAAAAGATTCCCAAGAAGAAGGAAGGAGAGGACTCTGGTCCTGAAAAGAGTCATCCAGTTTTGTAGGAGAGTACCAGAATAGAGCACAGAAATGTTGGGGTGGTGATTGGGGAATAGGCGGGGTGGGGTGGAAGAGGACATATGGGACATATGGTCAGGGGGGAATGGGAAAAGGGGAAAGCCTTTTGAATGTAAACAAAGAATATAGAAAATAAAAAAATGTCAAAAAAGAAATAAAAGTAGTCTAGATGGCATCAATGTATCTATGTTATTTAATTTGAAGGTTGAGGCATTTGGAATCATCTACAACTCTGGCATCAGATGATTCTCAAGAAGGGAGGAAAGGGCCCTGGTCCTGAAAAGACTTGATCCAATATCATAGGGGAGTACCAGAACAGAGAAATGGGAGGGGGTGATTGGGAAATGGGTAGAGGGAAGGGACTTATGGTACATATGGTGAGGAGGGGTACTGGAAAAGGGGAAAGCATTTGGAATGTAAACAAAGAATATAGAAAAGATAAATAAATAAATAAATAAATAAATAAATAAAAAAGCAAAAGTACTTATATTTAGTATTCCCGAACCAATATGAGAGACTTGCAAAAGGATGTTCTAATAGCCTACCTAGAGACAGTATATGTATATGTATAAGCATAGCATTTTCAGGGCATGGCAAATATAAATTGTGATCCTTGTCCCAAGTAAAAATATTCTTAATTCAAGCTCCATGTCATATTGGTGTTAGTCAAGAGATGTGTCAGTCATATCATCCTAAATATTCAATATCATATAGATACTGCTTAAATGGGAAAAAAGAAGAAAAAAAGAAAATCAAAAACTAAACTCTCATTTTCATATCTTCATATTTCATTAGGTGTTTTTGAATATTTTAGCATGGGTACATTTCTAAGTAAATAATACCAATAAAATTTTACTTTTGTTTTTAGACAGAATACTATAGCTGATAGTATTTTGAGGTCTCGTACCAAAATAGGATGTTATTAAGAAAAGGTAATTGAAACCTAAAAATCAAACATGTGAATATACTTCTTTTTTCAGTGTACAAAGCATTTATCTATGAGGGTTTTTGAGTAATTTTCAGTTAACATTTCAGAAGGGAACATCCAGTCAGATTAAGTTATTTGTGCAGTACTATTCTTGACCTAGTACTCCAGCTACTCAGTACTTATTACTGCACTGTAGGTAGGTACTCTACCATTGATGACAACTTGTACAAATAGTTATGCATGTCTACTCTTTGATGTGATATTTGAAAATTATCATCCTCAAAACAACAGAAAGTTAATTTTTAAAGTGATGTGAGTATTTATTGAAAATGCTTTCTCTTTTCTATTGTATATTTTTGGCTTCTTTGTCAAAGATCAAGTGTCTATAAGTGTGTGGTCTTATTTATGTGTCTTCAGTTCTATTACAGTGATTGATCCATCTGTCTCTGTACCAATACCATATGGTTTTTATGACTATTGCTCTGTACTCTATTTTGAGTTCAGGGATGGTGTTTCCCCCAGAAGTTTTTTTGTTTTTAAAAATTGTTTTTGCTATTCTGGTTTTTTCCCAGATAAATTTGAGAATTGCTCTTTCCATGTCTTTGAACAATTGTGTTGTCATTTTGATGGGGATTGCATAAAATTTGTAGACTGCATTTGGTAGGATGGCCATTTTTACTAAGTTAATTCTACCAATCCATGAGCATGGGAGATCTCTCCATTTTCTGAGGTCTTCTTCAATTTCTTTCTTGAGAGACTTGAAGTTCTTGCATAGAGATCTTTCACTCATTTGGATAGAGTTACCCCAAAGTATTTTATACTATTTGTGACTATTGTGAAGGGTGTTGTTATCCCTAATTTTTTTCTCAGCCAGTTTATCGTTTGTATAATGGAAGGCTACTGATTTATTTGAGTTAATTTTATATCCAGCATCTTTGCTGAAGTTGTTTATTCAGGAAAGGATTAAATGTTGCAAATTGAGAAAAATCCTATTTGTGACCACTATTTCTGTAATTAAATTAGAATCTTTTCACATGCTCTTACTGTACATACCTATAAGCTCAGTCTAGGGAGGCTAAGGCAGGACTCATGAGTTTGAATTCAATATGGGTTATATGGTGAATTTCAGGTCAGCTTAGAAAAAATTAACACTCATTCTTAAAAACTTACAACCATCTATGCATACACAAAAAACATAAAATATAAAATTCATAATATCAAACAAATCAAGTAAATAAAATTACCACTAAGTCTAAACATTTATATGTAGTTTATATTCAAAGGTATTTATCAGAAAACATTGAAGAAACATAGATTAAATAAAACTGTAATTATCAACATCTATAGAGATCATTATTTAATGAATGTGAGAATAAACTAAACATTCAAGTGTGTATGGGTATTATATTGAATTGTGCACATGGGTGGAAACAGCTCTCAGATGTCTCAGCTCTGATCTATTGCAAGTCACAAAAAGTCACAAGTCTTGGGGACCTTCATCTTTCATAGTTTATTAGGTCTGTAGAGCTGTCTCAGATTGTGTAAAGGAGCAGACATAAGTGGTAAGAAATACAGTACACAGTGGTCTTCTGTCTCATGGAATAAGAAGGTTCCAGTGAGAAGGACTACAGTAGAGGGTTTTTAAGCATTTATGAACTTCTCCATCTTCACTATGTATTCTTTCTCCTGTTCTGCACAATCTTATTTATGATCTTATTTCCAGTGTTGAGTGTCATCATCACAATACAGTGTTGATTAGGTGTTTCACTTTCCTTTTTGGTCAATTAGAAATGGCTATAATAAACATGGGCTTTATGAAGCATGTAGTTTCAACTCTAGCTGCTATTTAAGTGAACTGAGTTATTTATGCTCATATTCATGAGCAAGTGGCATAACCTCTGATATTTTAATGCAACTATCTACCTATAAACTTTTTAATCACAAATGTTCACAAGCAACTCATGTTTGAATGTGAGAGTAATATATCATTGAACTTTAAGTTGCATTTATTCCAATTGTGTGTTTTCTCATAATACAGCCAGTAGGAACCCCCAGAATTCTTAGTATCTTATTTGGAATTAAGAAATAAGAAATCAGAAGGACAAAACGACAACCAACAAAGTGGGAAAAGATCTTCACCAACCCCACATCTGACAGAGGGCTAATATCCAATATATACAAAGAACTCAAGAAGTTAGACACCAAAGAACCAAATAACCCTATCAAAAAATGGGGTACAGAGCTAAACAAAGAATTTTCACCAGAAGAAATTCAGATGGCTGAGAAACACCTTAAGAGATGTTCAACATCATTAGTCATCAGGGAAATGCAAATCAAAACAACCCTGAGATTCCACCTCACACCAGTCAGAATGGCTAAGATTAAAAACTCAAGAGACAACAAATGCTGGCGAGGATGTGGAGAAAGAGGAACACTCCTCCACTGTTGGTGGGATTGCAAAATGGTAAAACCACTCTGGAAATCAGTGTGGTGGTTCCTCAGAAAATTGGGCATGTCCCTTCCAGAGGACCCTGGCATACCACTCCTGGGCATATACCCAGAGGATTCCCCTGCATACAATAAAGACACATGCTCCACTATGTTTATAGCAGCCTTGTTTATAATAGCCAGAAATTGGAAGGAGCCCAAATATTCCTCAAAGGAGGAATGGATACAGAAATTGTGGTATATTTATACAATGGAATACTACTCAGCAATTAAAAATAATGAATTCATGCAATTTGTAGGTAAATGGTTAGACCTGGAAAATATCATCCTGCGTGAGCTAACCCAATCACAAAAGAATACACATGAAATGCAATCACTGATAAGTGGATATTAATGAGCCCAGAAGCCCTAAATACTCAAGGCACAATTAGCAAGTCAAATGATTCCCAAGAAGAAAGGAGAGGACCCTGGGCCTGGAAAGATTGGATCCAGTTTTGTAGAGAAACAGTGGGGGGAGGGGGAATGATTTGGGGAATAGTTGGGGGGAGAGGAATTATGGGACATAGGGAGGGGGGAACTGGGAAAGGGGAACACCTTTGGAATGTAAACATAGAATATAGAAAATAAAAATTAAAAAAAAAGAAATAAATAAATACTGAAGTATCTCAAGAACAAACATGGCAGAGTTTGAGATGGTCAGTCAGAAAAAAATTGCAATGCCTCTTCACATCAGTGAAGTAAAGTTTGGTTTTCAATGGCTTTCTGGATTTGATTATTGAAGGGTAAGTCCCGATACTCTGTTTTGCCCTCATCAAAGAAAGAGAGAAAAAACTTGTTGGCCTTCTAGCTCTATAGGCAACATATACTATATTTGTATGTGTAGTTGAGCCTGTCCTTTAGATTTTTTCTTGTGAAATATATGAACGTTCTCATTTTGGAATTCAATATATTATCTGAGTCTAGGAACATACTACTCATTATATTTCAAATAGCTTTGTAATTTTGGGATGTACCAGGGAGCATGTAGTGAGCTCTTGTCAGAGAAACAAAAGAAAGGTTCATAATCTCCAGCAAGGTTTTGATATCCTATGTTGACAGTCCTCAGTTTGGGAAACAATACCTGTATTGTGAGGACTGAACTAATCTGAGGACACAGAATAGAAATTTGACTCTTTCACTGTAGTGATGTTTGATACCCATAGCAATTATCAAGTTGTACATGAATGACCTCTAAACTTGAATGTTATATGAAAGGAAGTGTCCTTTTACCACCATGGTAAACAGATGAATTTCACCAACACTTGATTTCATCATCAGTAGCACCTTACTTCATTGCTTTGTTTCTTTCTCTGACATCTTTGAGCATCTGTAGAACTTTATCAATGAATAAGAAAGTGAGAAACTTGAAGGCCTGATTTGTAGATTGATCCACATACCATGTTTATTCCACTCATAACTGAATGTCCTCTATTTATTATATTCTATAGTTCTATCCTTGTTGATTTTGGAGCAAATTGTGAAGTCAATTCAGCCCAGTGGGCAGATCTGAATTGCACTCAAATGTTATGGATTTACTGTGTACGTATATAAGAATTTAGTATGTAATATGATTTTCCATCCTATCCATAACAATCAGACGTAGACAACAAGGAATGGAGATGGCTGTTCCTTTTATTATTGTGTTAATGTGTGACTGAATGATTCATTGCAATATCCCTGCCAAAAATTATTATGTATTGTCCCTCCTTTTTCCTTTTATTCAAAAGTGAAAACATCTCCTTGATTTAATAGATACAAATTACATAATTAACAAAGATCTTTATTTAAACAGAAATATTTAGATGCTCCAAAACAATACTGTCCTTTAATTTAGTAATAAACAATAAATAATACATTGTGGAGAAATGCTCCCTGATGTCCAACTGTGGTTGGAGACCCGGGCTCTTCTTTGAAAATGTGAGACCACACTAGTGGAAGCAGATTAGAAGGGCTTTCTTCTAGGCTTTTATTTTTCACAGTTTCTTGTCAACTATCTCTTCTGTTCTTTTAATATTTTTTATTCGATATATTCTTTATTTACATTTCAAATGATTTCCCCTTTAGAGGATTGCCCTTCCCGGAAAGTCCCATAAGCTCTCTTTGCTCCCCATGTTCCCCAATCAACCCCTTCCCACTTCCCTATCCTTGTATTCCCCCACTCTGCTACACTGAGCCCCTCTAGGACCCAGGCCCTCTCCTTACTTCTTCTTGGGCATCATTTGATATATGAATTGTTTCTTGGGTATTCCAAGCTTTGGGGCTAATATCTGCTTATCGGCTAGTGCATACCATGTGTGTTATTTTCTGATTGGGTCCCCTCACTAAGGATGATATTTTCCAATTCTACCTTCTTGCATAAGAATTTCACGAATTCATTGTTTTTAATAGTTGTGTAGTATTCCATAGTGTAAATATACCGCATTTTCTGCATTCCTTCATTGAGGGACATCTTGGTTCTTATCAGCTTCTGGCTATTATAAATAGGGCTGCTATGAACATAGCAGATCATGTATCCTTATTACATGCTGGGGATTCCTCTGGGTATATGTCCAGGAGTGTAGAGCAGGGTCTTCTTGTAGTATTATGCCCAGTTTTCTGAGGAACTGCCAGATTGATTTCCAGAGTGTTTGTAGCAGCTTCCAAACCCACAAGCAGTGGAGGAGTGTTCCTGTTTCTCTACATCCTTGCCATCACCTGTTTTCTCCTGAGTTTTTGATTTTAGCCATTCTGACTGGTGTGAGGTGAAATCTCAGGTTTGTTTTGACTTGCATTTCCTTGATGACTAAGGGTATTGAACATTTCTTTAGGTATTTCTCAGCCATTCGATATTCCTCAGTGAAAATTCTTTGTTTAGCTCCGTACCTCATTTTTAAGGGGGTTATTTGGCTCTCTGGAATCTAAGTTCTTGAGTTTTTTGTATATCTTGGATATTGCCCTTTGTTGGATGTAGGGTTGGTAAAGATCTTTCCCAAATTTTTTAGTTGTTTTTTGTCTTTTTGACAGTGTCCTTTGCCTTACAAAAAACGCTGTAAGCAAATCAGTAGCCTTCCTATACTCAAAGGATAAACAGTCTGAGAAAGAAATTAGGGAAATGACACCCTTCACAATAGCCACAAACAATATAAAGTATCTTGGTGTGACTCTAACCTAACAAGTGAAAGATCTGTATGACAGGAACTTCAAGTCTTTGAGGAAAGACATCCAAGAAGACCTCCAAAGATGGAAAAATGTTCCATGCTCTTCAAATGTCAGGGTTAATATGGTAAAAATGACCATCAATTCAATGGAATCACGATCAAGTTCTCAACTCAATTCTTCAAAGATTTAGAAACAGTAATTCTCAATTTCATATGGAATAACAAAAACCCTGGATAGCTAAAACTATTCTCAATAGTAAAAGTACTTCTGGGGGAATCAGTATCCCTGACCTCAAGCAGTACTACAGAGTTATAGTGTTAAAAACTGCATGGTATTGGTACAGTGACAGGCAGGTATATCAATGGAATAGAATTAAAGACCCAGAAATGAGCCCACATACCTATGGTCACTTGAACTTCGACAAAGGAGCTGAAAACATCCAATGGAAAAAAATAGCCTTTTCAACATATGATGCTAGTTCAATCGGAGGTCAACATGCAGAAAAATTCAAATCAATCCATTCTTATCTCCTTGTAGTAAGCTCAAGTCCAAGTAGATCAAGGACCTCCACATAATACTGTACATAATGAAATTAATAGAAAAGAAACTGGGGAAGAGCCTTGAGCACATGGGCACAGGGGAAAAGTTCCTGAACAGAACACTAAAAGCTTATTTTCTGAGATCAAGAATTGACAAATGGAACCACCTTTTTTCAATAGAGGAAGCTTCCATCATGAAACAGAACCCTAGGGACATTAAATTGAAAGTTGATACAGTTCCCTGACCATTTATGACAGAGAAGAGGGTTACTGAGTTGGCATGTATAATTTCCTGTGGTTGATAAATTATTCACAGCAAAGAAAGCATGCCAATTCAATAAATAATTGCCAAGGATCTCAATCCATTAGAACTAAAAATTTAAGTTATTTTATATGGTACAAACAAAAGTTACAGTTTTGGTAGAAATTATGAGACATGAGTTAAGAGAACCTCTGGATCTATCCTTGCTATTAGCACAGAACAAAAGACTGCCACTTTTGTGGAAACTTCACTTTAAAACATGTATTTATTTTTCAGTCCTGAGAGACCATCACAAATTAATTAAAAAATAAAGTAATTGAAGCTAAGTGATTTAAAGTGATTGACTGAAGGTCCTACAATTAGCAGATGGCAGGATCTACATTTGCTGATCTTGTTATCATCTACCATTTGCTCTTGATTATACTACTGTGCTGTTAGTAGTATAGTTGAAGAAGAGGGAGGGCCCCTTAAGACATGGTCCCTTAAAGGAAAGGGCACTAAGTGCCTGATCTGGAGACAATTATACATGAAGAGATTTTCTCCAGCAAGCAAAGTTGAGGGTAGTTGTACCATCTTTCCTGAAATGCTCAACTTAAACTTGAGTCTGAGTAAAAGCATGGGCTACATCTGCCATCATAGAAAGCCTATATCCTACCTCTATTTATATATTTGAAATAAAGGCCTCATTGTTTCCACCAAGATTCTTACGTTCTGTGTATAATAAGGCTTAGAAGCATTGAGTAGATACAATTAGTGGGCATATAAATTACTTGTGGAAAGGGTAAGGACTTTATTTATCTAAATCAAAAAGACTATATGATCCAGCTATTTTAGTTCTTGGTAGGAATCCAAATAAGTGGGGAACAGTACATCACACCTGTATGATGCTTACTTACAATACTCATGCTATGGAATAATCCTTCATTCATAAATGGATGAAGGGATAATTAAAATGTGTCATACAATTCAATGGAACACAATGAAAATGACAAAAATCCTGGTGTGTGTGTGTGTGTGTGTGTGTGTGCGCGCGCACACACACGCATGCAACTGTGCACACGTGCACGTGTACGTGTGTGTGTGTGTGTGTGTGTGCATGTGTGTACACATGCATGTATCAATGGAGCTGGAGTATATCATATACTGTGTTATAAACCAGTAATAGAAAAGTATATTATATTAAGAATAATCTCCCTTGAATGAGTGGCTCTTTATAGTTTTATAATTCCTTTGCTTGATGATGAGGTTGAACACAAGGACTTGATTCTGCTAAGCATTTGTTTTACCACTGAACTATATACTAATATGAATGTTGTTTCTGGTTTTTAAAAAATCATTGCTTAAAGGTAAAACAAGGTGCTTTGATTGTCTTATTAGTTTACCATAGTGATGGAAAGCAAACCAATACAATGATAATCGCTTGATCTCCATCTCTCCAATTTGTTCTAATGCACAAAACACATGTGTGATTAATAAACTGGATCTGGTTACTGAACACAATATTCATAACTGGAAAAGATTTTTAAAAGTGAAAAGGGTAAACTCTGCTTTTCTGAGTAGAATAAAATTCTGTAGAATATGGTGCAATTAAATTGAGGAAATCATGGGCATTTGGGGGACTTGGCTCCCTTTGGCTTCTTCATAATTCCAATTTCTTGGTGTTTTGAATTCAGAGTGCATTCTTTTTTCCTATCTTTTTTCTTTTTTTTTTTATCACATTTAAAACATTATATTTGAAAGAAAACATCAGAATTCTCCAGGGAGAAATGTTGCTCTATTGAGTAATCTTTGATCAGATTGTAATGGAAAAATCACTGCAGGTATTATAAAATGTGTACATATATTTGAATGTATAAAATACGTATCTTTTATTTTATCCATCCTCAACACTTCTAAGCACAGACTTCTTTTGTGGGCTGACTCCAAAATGATGATTCATATTGGGGAAAGATTTCAAAAGCATGACAGATTTATATGTAGATGGTGAAAACAATTAGATTTATAAATTCTTTTGCAGTGTTAGGTAATTTGCAATAGTAACAATGAAAATGGCTATGACTGTACAGAAACATTGAAATATATAAAAGCCCAACCTAAAATGTACATAATAGTTATTCTATTTTATAAAATTTTAATACTCTTAAAATTGCTTAATATTTATAAATTTTGACTGCTAGAAATATTGGCTATTAACACAATTACTCATTTAAGGGACTGAAAGAAAATCCATGTATCAATGGATTAAGTGATATTACTTCATTTATGTTCTTCCAAATGAATCCTACAGTGATAGAATAGTAGTAGAAAGTCAACTTTCAAGTGTAGCTTACTTTTGCAATGTTGGCAATGGAAGTGAGAAAACTTTATATAGAATTTTCCAATACAATTGAATTCATGAGAATTCAATGTTTTCCCCATTTGCCTTTCTTTCCATAACTCATAGTTATTTGGTCCACTTATTTTTCGTGGAACTTTTATTACACATTAGTGTGGAGCTTACTCCCCACCAGAAAGCTCACTTTTTAAAAATTAATTATAGAAATTGTTACATAACATCTTTGTTCTTCCTCCCTCTCTCCCTCCCTCCATCCATCCCCCCTCTCTCTCTGTCTCTCTCTCTCTCTCTGTCTGTCTCTCTCTCTCTCTCTTTCTCTTTCTCATCTAGAATCAACTTGCACTGCTGAGTAGCCTTGGCCAACCACCCAAGCTCCATGACAGTGGAGGTCATGGGAGACATTAAGGCAGAAAGATCAAGTCTCCATGTCACACTCTTTCCGGTTATTCTGATTGAATTAAAAGCCTTACAAAGCTTATTCCATGATCACTAGGGAAGGTAAAGCTGTACAGAAACAGAATTAGGGCAGAAGAAGAGGGTCCAGGGCAGAAGCGTGCTGGGCGGCGCCAAGGAAGAGTTGGGCAGCAGATGGGCAGTGGTGACCTACCGGGTCCTGTTGGCCTCATGCGGCCTCCATGCCCACTGCTACCCACTGCGTGCCCCGACCAAAGGGAGGCTGAGCGTCCCCCTGTGGTTGGACAGAGTCCTGGGCTCTCACATGTTTGTCACGCAGAGGCAAACATCACAGCCACTAAGTTCTTGCTCCATCCTGGGTACTCCATGTTTCCCTACCCTCTGAAGAGTTTGGGTCGAGACTGGACCACACTATAGAGGGTTCTGAACAAATACTGCTGGTGTAGACACATTTGCAGTTGTTTGATTTGGCCAGGACATTACTCACGTGCGCCTTACCCAAACTTCAGTAGCAAGCATTTCCCAGGGAACTGTACATTTTCTGTTTGAGTGTAGAACAGAGTTTCAATACTATAATTGGAGACCTGACCAACTAAGCAACACATCCTTGATCCATCTCTGTTGTTAAGTCATAAACTCTGTTGACAGAGATGAACCCTCATTTAAACGAAGAAAACACCAAGACAACTCTTGTACTCCTTGCCCCACTGTAATTCTAGTGTATAATGAAGAATAAAAAGGAATTGGGAGTATTTATGTAGCCATAATAAAGAGAATACAAAGAACCTAGAAGACAGAAATGTTGACTCCATGTGTGAAGGCAGTGAAGATAAGTTTGACTTCTCAGTGATGTCTTATAGCATCTTCTCACAGGATTTACTAGAGGATAACTCACACCTCTATAGATATTGCTGATGCCCAGTGTTGCTTTGGAGTTTTTGGTTTTCCAATATTTTGAAAGAAATCAAACATTTTGATGCAAATGTGTTTTGTCTGCAGGAAGTTCAAGAAGATCATAATGGGGTAGAGATCAGGCCAAGTCTGGTTATCCCTGTGAATATAAGATGAAAACAGGAAGCCTGACAGCCGTGGCATCTGCTTCAAACATTCCAAGTGAATCTAGTGGAGTTCTGCCATTGTGATATTCCTCTGCTAGTGAGAGACAACATTGGGTTACTTTCACTCCTGCAGTCCAAAATCCCACATGCTGCCTTTCCATCCATTTGCATAGCTAACACACACCTGCTGTATAATCCACAGAGTGGTGATATTAAGCTGACCTAGCTGGTGATGCTGCTAGCAAAGATTTCCAATATGGCCCATTGCAAGGATGGCAGCTCCTGTCCCATTGTCATGTGTGGTGTATTTAATTCTGTTCCTTGTTCTCCACTCCATAAAGGAAGGAAAATTAAATTATGAGGGTCTTGAGATTGGAAAGACAGTGATCTGACTCAAGGACAGCAGAACGTGGAGGTCCCAATGTCACCTGACAAAGTGTCCTTACATCTGCAGCATGGTTTCAGCTTGTCATCTGTCTATTCCCATTATGTTCCTGACACTAGAGTTCAAGAGGTGACCACCTGCCATTTCCAAAGCACCATAACTGTCGATTATATTGTCTACTCTGCAGAGAAGGAGGACAATGCTCAGGCACAGGAGCTGAAGTTGCTTTGGTTGGTGACTAGGCACTTCTAGCTAGACTGTCAATTCTAACAGAACAAGACTTGTGGACTGTGAATGGCCTTCCCAATAAGCACAGCTCCTCAGACCACCTGCCTTTGCTGGCCAAGTTCAGGCTTAAGCTCTGATAATTGCTCATTTACAGAACTTCCTGCCTTTTTCCTTTTTTATTAGATATATTCTTTATTTACATTTAAAATGATTTCCTCTTTCCTGGAAATCCTAGTTTGCCTCCCTGAAAGTCTCATAAGCCCACTTCCCTCCCCCTGTTCCCCAATCAACCCCCTCATGCTTCTCTGTCCTTGTATTACCCTAAACTGCTGCACTGAGCCTTTCCAGGATCGGGGGACCCTCCTTTCTTCTTGGAAATCATTCGATATGGGAATTGTGTCTTGCGTATTCTGAGCTTCTGGACTAATATACACTTATCAGTGAGTGCATACCATGTATGTTCTTATGTGATTGGGCTACCTTACTTAGGATATTTTCCAGTTCCACTCATTTGCCAAAAAATTTCATAAATTCATTGTTTTCAATAGCTGAGTAGTATTCCATTGTGTAAATATACCACAATTTTTGTATCCGTTCCTCCTTCGAAGGACATCTGGGTTCTTTCCAGCTTCTGGCTATTATAAATAAGGTTGCTATGAACATAGTCGAGCATGTGTCCTTATTACATACCTGGGAATCCTCTGGATATATACCCAGGAGTAGTATAGCATGGTCTTCTGGTAGTATCATGCCAAGTTTTCTGAGGAACTCTCAGACTGATTTCCAGAGTGGTTGCACCAGCTTGCAACCCCACCAGCAGTGGAGGAATGTCCCTCTTTCTCCATGTTCTAGCCAGCACATGCTGTCTCCTGAGTTTTTTATCTTAGCTATTCCCACTGGTGTGAAGTGAAATCTCAGTGTTGTTTTGATTTGCATTTCCCTGATGACTAAGGATGTTGAACATTTCTTTATTTGCTTCTCAGCCATTCGATATTACTCAGGTGAAAATTCTTTGTTTAGCTCTGTACCCCATTTTTAATAGGGTTATTTGGCTCTCTGGAGTCTACCTTCTTGATTTGTTTGTATATCTTAGATATTAGCCCTCTTTCAGATGTAGGGTTGGCAAAGATCTTTTTCCAATTTGTTGGTTGCCATTTTGACCTACTAACAAGTGTCCTTTTGCCTTACAGAAACTTTATAATTTTATAAGTTCCTATTTGTTAATTCTTGATCTTTGAACATAAGCTATTGGTGTTCTGTTCAGGAAATGTTCCCCTGTGTCCATGGCTCTTCCACAGTTTCTTTTCTATTAGTTTCAGTGTGTCTTATTTTATGTGGGAAATGACACCCTTCACAATAGCCACAAACAATATAAAAATACCAACTCAATTCTTCATAGAGTTAATAAAAGCAATTCTCAAATTTGTCTTGAATAACAAAAAACACAGGATAGATAAAACTATTCTCAAAAGTAAAAGAACTTCTGGGGGAATCAGTATCTCTGACCTCAAGCAGTACTGCAGAGCAATAGTGTTAAAAACTGTATGGTATTAGTACAGTGACAGGCAGGTAGATTAATGGAATAGAATTGAAGACCCAGAAATGAGCCCACACACTTATGATCACTTGGTCTTTGACAAAGGAGCTACAACCATCCAGTGGAAAAAGATAGCCTGTTCAACAAATGGTGCTGGCTGAACTGGAGATCCGCATGCAGAAGAATGTGAATCAATCCATTCTTATCTCCTTGTACTGAGCTCAAGTCTAAGTGGATCAAGGACCTCCACATATTTTTTCAAAGGATGTAAAAATTTTAAATATTTGCAAGCTGTTCATTTTTGTGATGTGTGGTTCTTAAATTCTGTTATATGCTTAAAATAGATCAGAACAAACAAATTTACAACTGCTTTTTAATGAAAGATTTTCCTGATAAGAAACAAACAAAAAAAAGAAAAAGAATCAATATGGGTCTTATGGCCTGAAAGCTGCTTTGAGGTGTATTAGATACTCAAGAGACCCTTGGAGCCTCACTCTATTACAGATACTTTGCAAAATCATTTGTTCATTTGATTTCTCAAGTAATTGAACAAATGTACTATTTCCAAATTTGTTTGTTCATTTACCCTTTTCCAATAATGATGTTGTATTATGGAAGGGCTAGCAGATGATGTCAAGGATACAGAAAAACCAAAATGAACATATCGTACGCTTTTACAGCACCAAAACGCTGGATAGTTATAAAAAAAAACAAAAATTTTCACCTGTTAGAAGAAATAAACATGTTTTTTTTTCAGTCTCTTCTAGCATTTTACTATCATACGATACATATGTAGGGTTTATACAATTATGCTTATTTGGTTATTTATTGTGTATGTGTTGCAGAACATGTCAGAGGGCATTGAAGGTCAGAGGGCATCTTTGTACAAGGTGAGTCCCAGGGATCAAGCAGGCTCTTAAAGTTTAGTGGCTAGTGCTTTCAGCCTCTTGGCCATCATTGTATCAGCTCCCACAGCTATGATTAGTGGTAATTTTAAACCCAGTCATTTCCTATCATCCTAGGAACACATGTATAATTATTTCTGAAAAACATTTCCTATTTAACAGTTAAAAACTGAACACATGGTCTTCTGAAAGCATTCTTACAGAGAGCTCATTTATTTGTAGATCTCTGAAATTGCCAGGAGCTTTCCTGCTGTGAAGTCTGAGTAGCTTCTAGTATTTGTGTTTCTCTGACTGCTACCTCCATCATCAAACACTATAGGATACTTTTTCCTAGAATTCACTTCAATTTATCCATGTCTTTTTTGCCTAACACCATCTCCCTATTTTATGATGAGATCATCTGTCATCTTTAATAGTAGAATTTCCCAAGTGATCTACCTGCATCTTCCTGATGTCTGCAAACCCTTCCTTTAGGAGTCTATATGTTACATGAAAATGACAAACTTAATCACATTGTTTGCCAACGTTGCTTAACACCTGTCAATGATTCTTCAGTTTCCCAATAAAAATATAGGAGACTTATCATAGCCACATGTCTGGAGAACCTGGTGCTACACTCAGTTCTCCAGACAATAAGTTCCCTAAATATCTTTGATTTTCTACTCTCACATGCCACATTTAATTTTTTCTAAATATTTCACAAAAGCTACAGAATACATCTTGCATGTGGAGTTAATGCCTTCTCATTCTTAAGATAGCACCTCAGGGGTCACACCTTTAAGAATCCTTTACTGACAATGCTGAGTAAATTTTTACTATTTATATATTCTCACTTCTACACTTACATTTCTATAGACCCTGAGAAGTGAGATTTTGCTTTTGAGTGAATAGCACAAATTGGAGCATAGAAAAAGAACTAAAGTAGTGAATGGCAGTTTTCATCTGATGTAGAAGCAATCTGATTATTTTTTATTTTTTATTGGTTATTTTCCTTATTTACATTTGAAATGTTATCTCCTTTCCTTGTTCCTCTCCCTGGAAACCCTGTACCACATCCTTTCTCCCCCTACTTCTATGAGGTTGGTCCTGCACCCACCCACTCACTCTCAACTCCCTGACCAAAAATTCCCCTAACTGGGGTAATGAACCTTCATAGGACAGACAGACTCTCTTATCTTTGAGGCCCAACAAGGGCTAACAGCTGGAGCCATAGGTCCCTCCATGTGTACTACTTGGTTAGCATTTTAGTCCCTGGGAGGTCAGAGGGGTATGGTTGGTTGATGTTGTTTTTCCTATCGGGTTGCAAACTCTGTTAGCACCTTCAGTCCTTTCTCTAACTCCTCCATTGTGGACCATGTGTTCAGTCCAGTAGTTGGCTGCAAGCATATGGTTCTGTATTTGTCAGGCTTTGGTACAGCCTCTTGGCAACAGCTATATCAAACTCCTGTCAGCATGCACTTCATGGCATCAACAATATTACCTGGGTTTGATGACTGCATACAGGATAGATTCCCCAGGTAGGACAGTCTTTGGATGGTCTTTCTTTCAGACTCTGCTCCACGGTTTGTCTCCATTTTTGCTCAGGTGAGTATTTCGTTCTCCTATTTAAGAAGGACCACTGTACCCATACTTCAGTCTTACTTTTTGAGCTTCATGTGGTCTGTGAATTAAATCTTTGTTATCCCAAGCATTTGGGCTAATATCTGCTTACCAGTGAGTGCATACTCTGTGTTCTTTTGTGACTGGGTTATATCACAAAGTATGATACAGAAGCTGTGCAGTTTTATGAGGTCCCATATCTTGATTCTTGTTCTCAGAGCATAAGCTGTTGGTGCTCTGTTCAGGAAATTTTCTCCTGTGCCCATGTATTCAAGGTTCTTCCCCACTTTCTCCTCTATTAGTTTCAGTGTATCTGATTTTGTGTGGAGGTACTTGATCCACTTGGACTTGAGCTTCATTCAAGGAAATAAGAATGGGTCAATTTGCATTCTTCTACAAGCCAACCTCCAGTTGAACCAGCACCATTTATTGAAAATGCTGTCTTTTTACCAAAGGATGGTTTAGCTCTTTTGTCAAAGAGCAAGTGATCATGGGTGTGTGGATTGATTTTTAGGTTTTCAATTCTATTTGACTGAACTACCTACCTGCCTCTGTACCAGTACTATATAGTTTTTATCACTATTGTTCTGTAATTCAGCTTGAGGTCAGGGATTGTGATTCCTCTGGAAGTTCTTTTATTGTTGAGAGATTTTTTTTTTTCGTTATCCTGGGTTTTTTGTTATTCCAAATGAATTTAAAAATTACTCTTTCTAACTTCATGAAGAATTGAGATAAAATTTTGATGGAGATTGCTTTGAATCTGTAGATTGTTTTCAGCAAGATGGCCATGTTTACTATATTAATATTGCCAATCCATGAGCATGGGAATCTTTCCAATTTCTCAGATCATCTTCAATTTCTTTCTACAGAGATGTGAAGTTCTTGTCATGTAGACCTTTCACTAGCTTGGTCATATCAAGGTATTTTATATTATTTGTGACTATTGTGAAGGGTGTCATTTCCCTAATTTCTTTCTCAGACTGTTCATCCTTTGAGTTAATTTTATATCCAATCACTTTACTGAAGTTGGTTATCAGCTATAGGAGTTTTCTGGTGGAACTTTTGGGGTCTTTTAAGTATACTATGATATCATCTGCAAATAGTGATATTTTGACTTCTTCCTTTCCAAATTGTATCCCTTTGACCTCCTTTTGTATTCTAATTGATTTATCTAGAAATTCAGGCACTATATTGATTAGATAGGGAGAAAGGAGAAAGCCTTGTCTAGTCCCTGATTTTTTTTATTTTTTATTTTCTATATTCTTTGTTTACATTTCAAATGCTTTCCCCTTTCCCAGTTCCCCCCTCACCATATGTCCCTTAAGTCCTCTTCCCTCCACCCAATCCCCAATCACCCCCCCCCATTTCTTTGTTCTAGTACTCTGCTACCATACCCTGATTTTAATAGGATTGTTTCAAGTTTCTCTCCAGTTAGTTAGATGTTGGCTACTGGTTTGCTGTATATTGCTTTTATTATGTTCAGTCATGCTCCTTGAATTCCTGATATTTCAAAGTCTTTCAGCATGAAGGAATGTTAAATTTTGTCAATTGCATTTCAGCATCTAATGAAATGATCATGTGTTTTTTCTTTGAGTTGTTAATAAATAAATTACATTGATGGATTTCTGTATATTGAACCATACCTGCATCCCTGGGATAAAGTCTATTTGATTGTGATGAGTGATCATTTTGGTGTGTTCTTGGATTTGGTTTGCAAGAATTTTATTGAGTATTTTTGCATTGGTATTCATAAGGGAAATTGGTCTGAAGTTCTCTTTGTTTGGTCTTTCTGTGGTTTAGGCATAAGTGTAATTGTGGCTTCATAGAACAAATTGGGTAGTGTTCCTTCCATTTCTATCTTGTGGAACAGTTTGAAGAGTTTCGGTATTAGGTCTTCTTTGAAGGTCTGATAGAATTCTTCACTAAGCCCATCTGGTCCTGGGCTTCTTTTAGTTGGGAGACTTTCAATGACTCCTTCTATTTCATTAGGGGTTATGGGACTGTTTTAGATGATTTATCTGAACCTGACTTAACTTTGACATCTGGTATCTGTCTAGAAAAATGTCCATTTCATCTAGATTTTCCAATTTGTTTGCATATAGGCTTTTTTAAGTAGGATATGGTGATTTTTTAATTTTCCCAGTTTCTGTTGTCATATCTCAACTTTCACTTCTGATTTTATTAATTTGGATACTTTGTGCCCTCTCATTTGTCTGGATAATGGTTTATCTATCTTGTTGATTTTCTCAAACAACCAGCCCCTAGGTTTTTGTTTTGTTTTGTTTTGATTCTTTGTATAGTTCTCTCTTTTTTTTTTCTACTTGGTTGATTTGAGCTCTGAGTTTGATTATTTCCTGTAGTCTACTCCTCTTCTGTGTATATGCTTCTCTCTTTTCTAAAGCTTTCAGATGTGGTATTAAACTACTAGATATGTTCTTTCCAGTTCTTTTTTGTAGGAACTTCAAGCTTTGAATTTTCCTCTTAGTATTGTTACCAATTTTCCTCTTTCATTCTGTCCCATAAGTTTGGATATGTTGTAGTATCATTTCAATGAATTTCAAAAAGTCTTTAATTTCTTTATTTTTTCCTGGACCAACTTATCATTGAGTAGAGCATTGTTCAGCTTCCATGTGTATGTGGGTTTTCTGTTGCTTTTGTTGTTATTGAAGACCAGCCTTAGTAAGTTCTGATCTGGTATGACTCATCTGATTTTTTTCAATCTCCTTGTATCTGTTTTGTGAATTATTATATTGTCAATTATGGAGAAAGAACTATGAGGTGCTATGAAGAAAGTATATCCTTTTGTTTTAGGCTGAAATGTTCTATAGACATTTGTTAAATCCATTTGCTTTAGAGCTTCTGTTAGTTTCACTGTGTTTATGTTTAGTTTCCAGTTCCGTAATCTGTCCATTGCTGAGAATGGGGTGTTGAAGTCTTCTACTATTATTGTGTGAGGGGCAATGTGTGCTTTGACCTTCAGTAAAGTTTCTTTTAGGAATTTGGTTGCTCTTACACTTGGAGCATAGATGTTCAGAACTGAGAGTCCATTTTGGTAGATTTTTCCATTGATGAGTATGAAGTGTCCTTCTTTATCTTTTTTGATAACTTTTGCTTGAAAGTCAATTTTATTTGATATTAGAATGGTTACTCCTGCTTGTTTCTTGGGAACATTCATAAACGGAGACACGGTGAAATTAACAGAAGTTATAAACCAAATGGATTTGACAGATGTTAAGGTTTGGAACATTGTTTTCAATCCTTCTATTCTGAAGTAGTGTCTGTCACTGAAGTGCATTTCCTGTATGTAGCATATTCCTGAGTCCTGTTTAAATATCAAGTTTGTTAGTCTATGTCTTTTCATTGGGACCATTGATGTTAAGAGATATAAAGAAAAAGTGATTGTTGCTTCCTGTACTGATGGCCAACATCAAACTAAATGGAGAGAAAGTTGAAGCAATCCCACTCAAATCAGGGACTAGACAAAGCTGCCCTCTCTCTCCATGTCTATTAAATAGTACTTGAAGTTCTAGCTAGAGCAATTAGACAACAAAAGGAAGTCAAAGGAATATAAATTAGAAAGGAAGAAGTCAAATTATCACTATTTACAGATTATATGAGAGTATACTTTAGCAACTTAAAAAATTCCACCAGAGAACTCCTACAGCTCATAAACAAAGGACCAGCAAAGGACCAGATATAAAATTAACTAAGACAAATCAGTAGCCTTCCTATACTCAAAAGATAAACAGGCTGAGAAAGATATTAGGGAAATGACACCCTTCAAAATAGTCACAAACAATATAAAATATCTTGGTGTGACTCTAATTATACAAGTGAAAGATCTGTATGACAAGAACTTCATGTCTCTGAAGAAAGAAATCGAAGAAGACCTCAGAAGATAGAAAGATCTCCTGTGTTCATGGATTTGTAGGATTAATATAGTAAAAATAGCCATCTTGCCAAAAGCAATATACAAATTAAATGCAATCACCAACAAAATCCCAACTTAATTCTTCACAGAATGAGAAAGAGTAATTCTCAAATTCATCTGGAATTACAAAAAATCCACGATAGCTAAAATTATTCTCAACAGTAAAAGACCTTCTGGGGGAATCAGTATCCCAGACCTCAAGCAGTACTACACAGCAAGTTACAATTCATAGACCATGAGGACCGAAGTGGGGGTGCTTTGGTTCCTCTGAGAAAGGGAACACAATACTCACAGGATTAATAAAGGAGATACTTGGGGATTCATCCTATAAACAGTCACCAAACCCCAACACTATTATGGATGACAAGAAGTGTATACCAAATGGAGCATGTCATAGTTGTCTCCGGAGGAGCCCTGCCAGAACCTTACACATACAGAGACATATACTAGAAGCCAACAATTGGACTTGGTGTGGGGTCCCCAGTATATGAGTTGGAGGGCAGTCCAAAGGAGCTAAAGGGGTTTATAGCCCCATGGGAAGAACAACGATGTCAGCTACCCATACACTCCAAGACTCACAGGGACTGAACTATCAACCAAGGGGTACACATGGTTCCAGCCAAAATTGTGGCAGAGGAATGCATTGTTGGGCATTAATGGGAGAAGTAGTTCTTGGTCAGGTGAATGCTCAAGAGATGTCCCAACAAAGGGAAATTGGGGGTGGGGGGAGGTGGGAGTGAGGTGGGTGGAGGGACATATACTTGGAGGCAGGGCGTGGGAGGAGGGATTGGGGATTTTTGGGGAGGGGGAAACTGGGAAAGTTTTTAGCATTTGAAATGTAAATGAAGATTATATTCAATAAAAACAAAACAAAAAATTGCATGGTATTGATATAGTTAAAGGGAGGTAGATCAATAGAATAGAATTGGAGACCTAGAAACCCACATACCTATGGTCACTTGGTCTTTGACAAAGGAGCTAAATCTGTTCGGTGGAAAAATGATAGCCTTTTCAACAAATGGTGCTGGTTCAACTGGCAGCTAGCATGCAGAAGAATGCCAATCGATCCATTCTTATCTCCTTGTACTAAGCTCAAGTCCAAGTGGATCAAGGACCGCTACATAAAACCAGACATAATGAAACTAATAGAAAAGAAGCTGGGGAAGAGTCTTGAGCACATGGGCACAGGGGAAATTTTCCAGAATAGAACACCAATAGCCTGTGCCCTAAGATCAAGATGCCCCTCAACAGAGGAATGGATACAGAAAATGTGGTATATATACACAATGATATATATATGTATATATATATATATATGTATACATATATATATATACATATATATATATACACATAAGTATATATATACATAAGTATATATATATATATACATATATATATATATACACATAAGTATATATATACATAAGTATATATATATATATATATATATATATATATAATTCAGCCATTAAAAAATGAATTACTGTAATTCTTAGACAACTGGATGTAACTGGAAAATATCCTGAGTGAGATAACACTATCACAAAAGAACACTCATGGTACATACTCACTGATAAGTGGATAATAACCCAGAAGCTTGGAATATCCATGACACATTTCACATATCAAATGGTGCCTAAGAAGGAGGAAGAACAAAGTATGGATCATTGGGTCCTTTGTCAAAAGGAGGAAAAATACCCACAGAAGGAGATACAGGACAAAGTTGGAGCAGAGTCTGAGGGAAAGACCATCCAGAGACTACCGCACCCAGGCATCCATTCTATAAACATTTACAAAACCCAGACACTATTGTGGATGCTTATAAGTGCTGGCTGACCAAAGATGGATATAGCAGTCACCTGGGAGGCTCTCATAGTGCTTGTCAAATACAGAAGGGGACACTCTCAGCCAGCCATTGAACTGAGTACAGAGTCCTCAAAGGGTGAGCTAGAGCAAGGACCCAAGGAGTTGAAGGGGTTTGCAATGCCACAGGAAGAATAACAATATGAGTTGCCCAGTACTCCCAGAGCTCCCAGGGACAAAACCATCAACCAAAAAGGATACATAGAGTTACCCATGGCTCCAGACACATAGGCAGCAGAGGATGGTCTTGTAAGACACCAAAGGGAGTTGAGGCCCTTGGTCCTGGAAGACTTGATGCCAAAGTGTAGAATAATACCAGGACATGGAAGCAGGGGAAGGTTGGTTGGGGAATGGGAGATGGCTTATGGGATTTTCAGGGGAGGAGGGAACCAGGAAAGGGGACAACATTTGAAATGTAAATAAAGAATATATCTAATAAAAAAAAAAGAGGTGGAATTATGCATATGTGGCTGTCTTCTTTTGGGTTTGTTCAAAGAATATACTTTCTCTATTTTTCCATGGTGTATTTTCCCTCTTTGTTTTGGAATTTTCCATGTATTATCCTTTGTAAAACTGAATTTGTAAAAAGATATTGTGTAAATTTTGTCTTGTCATGGAATGTCTTGGTTTCTGCATCTATGTTAATTGAGATATTTGCTGTGTACAGCAGCCTGGGCTGGGATTTGTTTTGTCTTAGGGACTGTATGACATCTGCCCAGGATCTTCTGGCTATTATAAACTTAGTTGAGAATTCAGATAGGTCTGCTTTGTATGTTACTTGACCTTTTTCCCCTACTGATTTTAGTATTCTTTTTTTATTTTGTGCATTTGGTGTTTTGATTATTATGTGATAGGAGGGATTTCTTTACTGGCCTAATCTATTTGGAGCTCTGTAGACTTCTTGTATATTCATGGGCATCTCTTTCTTTAGGTTAGGGAAGTTTTCTCCTATAATTTTGTTGAAGATATTTACTGGCCCTTTAAGTTGGGAATCTTTGGTCTCTTTTATACCTATTATCCTTAGGTTTTTGTCTTTTCATCATGTCCTAGATTTACTGGATGTTTTGGATAAGTAGCTTTTTGCCTTTTGCATTTTCTTTGACTGTTGTGTCAATGTTTTCTATGGTATCTTCTCCAATTGAGATTATCTCTTCTATCTCTTGTATTCTGATGGTTATGCTACATCTGTGATTACTGCTCTCTTTCCTTTTTTCTACCTCCTTTGTGATTTTTTATTGTTTCTATTTCCATTTTTAGACACTGGGTGGTTTTGATTCCTTCTCCTGTTTAGTTGTGTTTTCCTATAATTCTTTAAGGGATTTTTGTCTTTCCTTTTTTAGGGCTTCTACCTGTTTACCTGTGTTCTCCTGTATTTTTATTTTTAAGGGAGTTATTTATGTGCTTCTTAAAGTCCTCTATCATCATCATAAGAAGTGATTTTTAGATCCAAATCTTGCTTTTATGGTGTAATGGTGTATCCAGGATGTGCTATGATGGGAGAACTGGGTTCTGATGATACCAAGTAACCTTGGCTTCTATTGTTTATGTTCTTAAGTTTGTCTCTTTCCATCTGGTTATCCTGTGCTACCTGTCCTTGCTATGTCTGACTGGAGCCTGTCCTTCCTATGATCCTGGTTGTGTCAGAACTCATCAGAGTTCAGCTGTCTTTGAGATCCTGTGATTCTGGAATCCTCAGGTCCTGAGATACCGAGTGTATCAGAGCTGCTGGGGGACAAGCTGCCTCTGACATCCTGAAATCCTGATGTTACTAAGCTCCTGAGATCCTATGATCCTGGACATGTTAGAGAACCGGGGAGTTGAACTTCTGGACATTGTAGGACTGGGTGAGGAGCTAGTGCCCAAGGTCTGCTCTGGGCACTGGTTTCTGCCATCTGATTCTTAAAGTGTCTAATTTTGTGATTGAAAGATTTTAATAATTAATAATTTCATTTTAAATGCAACAAAAATATATTTAATTTTTCATATACAATGTTTTAGAACCAAGGGAAGGCAGAGTCACAAAAACTACATAATGAACTACTGTTTTCAGAGTATTTACATTTTAGAGGAAGCCACCAGAGAAACAAGTAAGATATCTGAGGTAATCAATCAATCAAAATCTAAAATGTAATAAACTCTTTTAATGGGACAGTTTGATGAAGGATGCGGTATCATAAAGAAGAACATTCTGTAAGAAGATCCAACAGAGCCATGGGATGTATTTATGCAAAGAACACTGTCAGAAAGACAAAACGGCAACCAACAAATTGGGAAAAGATCTTCACCAACCCCACATCCGACAGAGGGCTAATATCCAATATATACAAAGAACTCAAGAAGTTAGACTCCAAAGAGCCAAATAACCCTATTAAAAATGGGGTACAGAGCTAAACAAAGAATTTTCACCTGAAGAAATTTGGATGGCTGAGAAGCACCTTAAGAGATGTTCAACATCATTAGTCATCAGGGAAATGCAAATCAAAACAACCCTGACATTTCACTTTACACCAATCAGAATGGCTAAGATTAAAAACTCAAGAGACAACAAGTGCTGGCAAGGATGTGGAGAAAGAGGAACACTCCTCCACTGTTGGTGGGATTGCAATATGGTACAACCGCTCCGGAAATCAGTCTGGCGGTTCCTCGGAAAATTGGGCATGACACTTCCAGAGGACCCTGTCATACCACTCCTGGGCATATATCCAGAGGATTCCCCAGCATACAATAAAGACACATGCTCCACTATATTCATAGCAGCCTTATTTATAATAGCCAGAAGTTGGAAGGAGCCCAGATGTCCCTCAAAGGAGGAATGGATACAGAAATTGTGGTATATTTATACAATGGAATACTACTCAGCAATTAATAAAAATGAATTCATGCAAATTGTAGGCAAATGGTTAGATCTGGAAAATATCATCCTAAGCGAGTTAAACCAATCACAAAAGATTATACATGAAATGCAATCACTGATAAGTGGATATTAAGGAACCCAGAAGCTCTGAATACTCAAAGCACAATTAGCAAGTCAAATGATTCCCAAGAAGAAGGAAGGAGAGGACCCTGGTCCTGAAAAGACTGGATCCAGTTTTGTAGGAGAGTACCAGAGCAGAGAAATGGTGGAGGGATGATTGGGGAATAGGTGTGGGGGTGAGGACTTATGGGACATATGGTGAGGGGGGAACTGGGAAAGGGGAAATCCTTTGGAATGTAAACAAAGAATATAGAATAAATAATGATAATAATTTTAAAAAAGAAAATGTTGTAATGAGATTTTAAAAAAGAAGAAAGTCTATAGCAGAGGGGCACAAATATAGAGGGAAGGAAAAGGAGGTGAAAGGAGAGGAAGGGAGGAGCCAGAGGGAGAGAGTAGTACACCTAGTTTTGAGAAAACCTGTGTATTAAGGGGATGTTGCTTTGAATAAAGGCAAGGTTTCTTGAGGATCAAAGTGTTAGAACGTGGGTATGAAAAAGATCAGGATAGGCCTACAGATAATATCCAGACCATTTCACTAAAATGTCCCATTAAACACATTGCCACAAAACACACTGTCTGAGACATCTTATATGCTCAGTAAGGAGATATACTTGCTTTTAACTTTTTCACTCAGAACGACCAAACCATGACTGTACCATTTCTGATGTTACTAGGGGCTTGTCAGTATAGAAATCCAGATGGGAAATTAAAGACAGTTTAAGAGTTCCTTCAGATGTGAAAGAGTCTCTAGTTGAGCTGTCCTTCCTCCAGGCCCCCGATTCAGGTGCCCACCTTCCCCATGGTTGGACACCTGGCTTCAGACTTAGTCTTCTCACCCCCAACAGGTAGGAGTGATAGGTCAGCAGAGCTGGAGCAGGACTGGGTGGACCCTCAAAGCTTGCTAAGCTTCCAAGGGCCTTCAGGTGGGCCTGGAATCGAACCAAGCTCAGAGGTATTGGAGATTTTCCCATGTCTCCTGGCATATGAGTTTTGTGGAGGGATGGCATACTGTGGACCTCAGGTTGGATTGGGCCTCATCCCCCAAGTTAGAGTGGAGACTTTGCAGTCTGATGACCAGGTAAAGAGCATGAGTGGAGAGCGATGCAGAGGGAGCCTCTCTGGGCCCTGTGATGCCCACCCCAGTGTCCTGAAGTTGGAGAAGGTGGAACCAAGTCCGGAGTACCAGGACATGAAATCCCTGCAGAAGGAGCTAGAGCAGTTTGCCAAGGTGCTGAAGCGGAAGAGGATCACCTTGGTGTACACACAGGCTGATGTGGGGCTCACACTGGGCATTCTCTATGGAAAGGTGTTCAGCCAGACAATCATCTGCCTCTTTGAGGTCCTGCAGCTCATCCTTAACATGAGTAAACTGCGGTCCCTGCCGGAGAAGTGGGTAGAGGATGAGAACCTTCTGGAGATATTCAAATTGGAGACCCTGGTGCAGAACAGAAAGAGAAAGTGGACAAGCGTTGAGAACAATTTGAGGTGCAACCAGGAGAACTTGTTATTGAAGTGCCCAAAGTCCTCCCTGCAGCAGATCACTACCATTTCCAAGCAACTTGTGCTGGAGAAGGATGTGGTTCGAGTGTGGTTCTGTATTACGCGCCAGAAGGGCAAAAGATCAAGCACTGACTATTCCCAAGGAGAAGAGTATGAGGCTGCCGGGATGCCTTACAGGGAGGGCAGAGGCAGACGCGGGGTTGGGGGGGGGTGCTGTATCCTTTGCTCTGACCCCAGAACCCTACTTTGGTGCCCTAGGCTATAGGAGCCCCCGCTTCTCCAGACTCTACTCTGTCCCTTTCCCAGAGACCAAGGCCTTTCCTTGTCACTGCTCTGGGCTCTCTCAAACTAAGGTACCAGAGCTCCCTGGGAGTGATGTGAGCCAAGGCAAGGAAGGGAGGTAGACAAAAAATCCCTGAGCTTTGGGATTAAATTATTTTACTTAGCATGGATTAAAAGCACTCGGGTGGCAGTGGGGTGGGGGCAGCTTGGGAAATGAAGTTCAGTGCTGCTGTTGATGGTGAGCCTGTCCATTTTTTTCTTAAATAAAAAAAAAAGACTGGGAGACACAGTTAGAGAGAGAGAGAGAGAGGAGAGAGAGAGGGGTGGAGAGAGAGAGAGAGAAATCCTTCAAAGCTGGTAAGTGAGGGTTTTTGGGGCATTTAGGACTGAGGAGGGACTATTGTGTTCTTTCTATTACCACTTAGCAGTTAATGGTGGAAAATAATGAGTGGGTCAGAAAGGCAAGAGGCTAGCTCCTGAAATTCTCTATAAAATGTATTAATTATTGCTAAACATGACATTAATGACTAAAATAATGATGTTACTAACAGTTTGGCTGTATAGTGTGGCATAAAGGACATAGGCTCATAGGTCAGTCAACTCCTCTTCTATTAACTGGTGGCACAGCTATAGATAGGTCAATTTGTATCACTTAGCTGCAGTTCTTTCAATTTTAAATTAACCTTTTCAGGTCTTTTATTTTAGATTAGATTTTCTATAATTTTATGAAGAATGCATTATTACACAGATTTTATCACCATTTGTGTTAATTGTGTTAACTGTTGATCAAAGGAAAAGAATGGAAATGTAAAAGGCTTTGCATGTCAAAATATTCAAGGTTGTATTCTTTGAGCCTTTTGAATTGTCTGTGCTCTTAGGTCTATTAGTAGAAGGTATTAAGTAAATTAGAGATTTATTGAACATAGTGGTATAATACAGTGACAGTCTGAAGTGTGGATACAATAATATATTGACTAAAAGGTGGTTACTGCATAAGTATGGGTAACTGGAAAAGGAGACAATCACTTTCTGGGCTAGATAGATTGGGAGGGTCCAAAATTTCATTGTGGTAAGTAAAATGGTACATTTCAGATCACAGTGAGAGCTAATATAAGATGCACACAGGAAGAGGGAGAACAGTAAGAAACCTTCTCAACACCATGTTGTTAAAGGAAGCTCTCTGTAGCCCTAGACTTGAATTCACTATAAAGTCGAGGAAGGCCTTGAACATGTGAAATTTCTGCCTCTACTTTACAAGTACTGGAATGGCAGGCATGTACCACCATGTCTAGCCCAGAAGCAAATACATTTAATCTTTATCTAAATAACTTGACAAATTACAACTTGTGCATTTAAGATAAAATGCAATCAATATATTGATGCAAATGACTGAGACTAGTTCAGTCAGTAAAAGATATTTTATTGATTTAAAGTATGCTATATCTTTTATCTTTTACAATACAGGAAACTAGCTTTAACTTTAAGGAAGTTTGTTCCTTCTCTTAAAAGCAACCGCCATGCTTGAAGCTTTCAAGTGTCTGTGGGCCCACTCAACTTCCATCTTCACAGGCAAGATAAAGCACAGAATAAAAGTCCAAGTGTGCCATGCTCTGGAGTACATGCATATATCGTATATCCCCACATGTTGTAAATAGCTGCTATCACTTGTTAGGATAACTTAATTAAACTTGCTTATTAAAAATTTTTAATTCATTAGTGATAAATCTTGATTAGAACATTTTCCCTTCTAGGTGACCTTCTAATTTAATAGAAAATGAATTTTTAAATGGGGAAAAATGCCTGTGGCAGAGATTTTCTGTGATTGAATAGAGTTTGCAATGCACACAGGGATATAGTCTAGCCTAATTAGTAAGGGTACAAATGAATTTATAATTCATACACCAGAAGTGTCATTGATGAACTATAGTGAGGAGTTAAAAGTGCATTCAGATTGTCAGTGTGGGACCAAAGTCTGTGAGAAAATCACAAGCTAATTCATTGATTGCCCCTTGGAAATTACTGCTGTTAATTGTTAGGTAATTAACATGGAACTACAATTATATTGGCCTGAGGGGGCTATTAATGTTTCACCATGTCACATTAGTGGCTGCTAGATTTTCAAAGCTTTTCTCTTTACACAGTTTAGGAGACAGATGGTGGATTATCTATGGATTTGCTTTCTATTGAAGTGTAGACTGAGAGCAAGTGTGTCTATTTTCTGTTCTTGTGCCTTCTTTGCCTCCTTCTATATATACAAATTTTAATAATTACTTATAATGTTTATGTAATACTGGATTTTAAAAGTATTTGGCATACATGGTGCTAGTTGGAAATATTTTAATTTTAGGCATTGGCATAAAATCAAAGCTGTTTTATAAAAGAGGAGTTGGCATCCTTCTTTATAATGTGTCTTAAGTTATTAAGTGATGGTAGGAAGAAAAATTGCATCATATCATACCTGTAATACTCCAGTTTAAGCAAAAATCAAGCCATAACAAACAACCACATACTGATAAAATGGAGCACAGTACTCTGTCTAAGCCATAGCCTGTTATCTTTGTCACGATTATACCATGTATTGATCAATGTATCAAATTTTTGCTTTGACTATTCCTGGAGGTACAGCATATGATGCAATAATGACCTCAAATATCATGTTTAAAAATGAAGGGAGAAATGACAGTGAGTGTTTTCAGGAAACAGGGTCCAACCTTACCAAGGAGATCCAGAAATGTTACATGACATGCTAAGGGCATGCCAGAACCATCAGTTAGGGTTGGCCAGCACCAGCATGCTAGAATTTACCAGCACCATCACATTAAGCTCACCAGGACCATCATTAGGGTTCACCAACATCATTATGCAAGGGTTTGCCTGAAACATTTCTTTCTTTCTTTTTCTTTCTTTCTTTCTTTCTTTCTTTCTTTCTTTCTTTCTTTCTTTCTTTCTTTCTTCTTCCTTCCTTCCTTCCTTCCTTCCTTCCTTCCTTCCTTTCTTTCTTTCTTTCTTTCTTTCTTTCTTGGATTTCAAAATTTTATCTTTTTTATTTTATTTTTTTGCTATATTATTTGTTTACATTCCAAATGATTTTCCCATTCCCAGATCTCCCATAAGTCCCATAAGCCCTCTTCCCTCTTCCCATTACCCAATCAACCCCTCCCATTGTAATCCCCTACAATGCTGCATCAATCCTTTCCAGGATCAGGGAAGTCTCCTTCCTACTTCTTGGGAAGGATTTGATATGTTAATTGTGGCTTGAGTATTCAGAGCTTCTGGGCCAATTAATACCCTCTTATCAGTGACTGCCTTCCATGTGTATTCTTTTGTGATTGGGTTACTTCACTTAGGATGATATTTTCCAGTTCCAAATATTTGCCTAAAAATTTCATGAATTCATTGTTTTTAATTGCTGAGTAGTAGTCCATTGTGTAAATATACCACATTTTCTGTATCCATTACTCCATTGAGGAACATCTGGGTTCTTTCCAGCTTTTGCTATTATAAATAAGGCTGCTATGAACATAGTGGAACATGTGTCCTTATTACATGTCAGGGAATTCTCTTGGTATATGCCCAGGAGTAGTATAACAGGGGCCTCTGGAAGTGTCATGTCCAGATTTCTGAGGAAGCACCAAACTGATTTCCAGAGTGGTTGTACCAGCTTGCAATTCCACCAGCAGTGGAGGAGCGTTGCTCTTTCTCCACATCTAGGCCAATACCTGCTGTCTCCTGAGTTTTTAATCTTAGCCATTCTGACTGGTGTGAGCTGAAATCTCAGGGTTGTTTTGATTTGCATTTCCCTAACGATGTTGAACATTTCTTAATGTGCTTCTCAGCCATTCGAAATTCTTGAGGTGAAAATTCTTTGTTTAGCTATGTACACCGTTTTTATTAGGGTTATTTGTCTCTCTGGAGTGTACCTTCTTAAGTTCCTTGTTTAAATTGAATATTAGCCCTCTGTTGGATAAAGGGTTGCTGAAGATCTTTCCCCAATTTTTTGGTTGCAGTTTTGTCCTTTTGACAGCGTTATTTCCCTTACAGAAACTTTGTAATTTTATGAGGTCCCATTTGTCAATTCTTGATCTTAGAGCCTAAGTTATTGGTGTTCTGTTCAGGAAATTTTCCCCTGTGCCCACTTTCTCAAGGATCTTCCCCAGTTTCTTTTCTATTATTTTCAGTGTGTCTGGTTTTATGTGGAGGTACTTGATCCACTTGGAGTTGATCTTAGTACAAGGAGACAATAATGGATCTATTTGCATTCTTCGGCATGCTGAGCTCCAATTGACCTAGTACCATCTGTTGAAAAGGCTATCTTTTTTCCACTGGATGATTTAGCTCCTTTGTCGAAGGTCAAGTGACCATAGGTATGTGGGTTAATTTCTGGGTCTTCAATTCTATTCCATTGATCTACCTGCCTGTCACTGTACCAATACCATGCAGTTTTTAACACTATTGCTCTGTATTATTGCTTGATGTCTGGGATACTAATTCCCCCAGAAGTTCTTTTACTGTTGAGAATAGTTTTAGCTATCCTGGGTTATTTGTTATTCCAGATGAATTTGAGAATTGCTCTTTCTAACTTTATAAAGTACTAACTTGGGACTCTGATGGGGATTGCATTGAATCTATATATTACTTTTTCCAAGATGGCCATTTTTACTATATTAATCCTGCCAATCCATGAGCATGGAAGATTTTTCCATTTTCTGAGGTCTTCTTCAATTTCCTTCTTCAGAGACCTGAAGTTCTTTTCATACAGATCTTTCACTTGTTTGGTTAGAGTCAAGCCAATATATTTATGCTGTTAGTGGGTATTGTGAAGGGTGTCATTTCTCTAATTTCTGTCTCAGCTTGTTTATTATTTTAGTATAGGAAGGCTACTGATTTGCTTGAGTGGATTTTATAACCAGCCACTTTGCTGAAGTTGTTTATCAGTTGTAGGTGTTCTTTGGTGGAGTTTTTTGGGGCACTTAAGTATACTATCATATCATCTGTGAATAGTGATAGTTTGACTTCTTCCTTTCCAATTTTTATCCATTTGAACTCCTTATGTTGTCTAATTGCTCTAGCTAGAACTTCAAGTACCATATTTAAAAGATATGGAAAGAGGGGCAGCCTTGTCTAGTCCCTGATTTTACTGGAATTGTGTAAAGCTTTTCTCAATTTAGTTTGATGTTGGCTACTAGTTTGCTGTATATTCTTTTACTATGTTTAGGTATGGACCTGGAATTCCTGTTCATTCCAAGATTTTTAGCATGAAAGGATGCTGAATTTTGTCAAGTGCTTTTTCAGCATCTAATAAAATGACCATGTTGGTTTTTTTTTTTTTTTTTGAGTTTGTTTATGTAGTAGATTGCATTGATGGATTTCCATATATTGAACCATCCCTGCATCCCTAGGATGAAGCCTACTTGATCATGGTGAATGATCATTTTGATGTGTTCTTGTATGTGGTTGGCAAGAAATTTTTTGTGTATTTTTGCCCTGATATTCATTAAGGAAATTGGTCTGAAGTTCTTTTTCTCTGCTGTATCTTTGTGTATTTTTGATATCAGCATATTGTTGTTTCATAGAATGAGTTGGGTAGTATTCCTTCTGTTTCTCTTTTGTGGAATAGTTTCAAGAGTATTGGTGTTACGTCTTCTTTGAAGGTCTGACAGAATTCTGCATTAAAATCATCTGGTCCTGTGCATTTTTTGTTCAGAAGATTTTCAATGACCATTTCTAATTTTTTTAGAGATTATGGGACTGTTTAGATGATATATTTGATCCTGATTTAATTTTAATATTTGGTATCTGTGTAGGAAATTGTCCATTTCTTCCAGGTTCTCCAGTTGTGTTGAGTATACGCTTTTGTAGTAAGATCTGATGATTTTTTGAATTTCCTGTTTCTGTTGTTATATCTCCCTTTTCATTTCTAATTTTATTAATTTGGATACTGTCTTTGTGTCCCCTGATTAGTACGGCTAAGGGTTTATCTATCCTGTTGATTTTCTCAAAGAACCATCTCCTGGTTTTGTTGATTGTTTGTATGGTTCACTTTGTTTCTACTTGATTGATTTCAGCCCTGAGTTTGATGATTTCCTGTCTTTAACTCCTCTTGGGTGAATTAGCTTCTTTTTGTTTCAGGGCTTTAAGGTGTGCCATTAAGCTGCTAGTGTATGTTCTCTCCAGTTTATTTTTGTAGGTACTCAGGGCTATGAGTTTTCCTCTTAGCACTGCTTTCATTGTTTCCCATAGATTTGGGCATGTTGCACCTTCATTTTCATTAAGTTCTAAAAAGTCTTTGATTTCTTTCTTTATTTCTATTTTAAAAAACATTTCTGGTAAAACAAGAGACACTGACTTTGATTATAGATTGCTAGAGAAAGTTACAATTTGCACCTGACAACTCTCTTGGGAGATTGCAGGATGCATCTACTTGAACAGTAGAATTCCTACACTGTCTTTATACATTATGCTCCTTCCACAACTTCCCTGAGTGTTGGACTATAACCTGAAAAATGTAAACTGAAAGAAATCCTTTCCTACCCCAAGGTGTTATTTTATTTTTTTTGGGGGGGGGGGAGTCAGGTGCAGGGTCATGGTGTTTATCAAAGAAACAAAACAAAACAGGACAGGTAATATTTTGTTAGATATATTCTTTATTTACATTTCAAATGTCCCCTTTCCTGGTTCCCCTTCCCCCCTAAAATCCCATAAGCCATCTCCCATTCCCCAATCAACCCTCCCCTGCTTCCCTGTCCTGGTATTCCTCTACACTATGGCATCAAGTCTTGTGAGGACCAAGGGCTTCTCCTCCCCTTTGTGTGTAAAAAACCATCCTCTGCTGCCTATGTGTCTGGAGCCATGTGTAACTACATGTGTCCTCTTTGGTTGATGGTTTTGTCCCTAGGAGCTCTGGGTGAGTCGTATTGTTTTTCCTCCTGTGGCATTGCAAACCCCTTCATCTCCTTGGGTCCTTTCTTTAGCTCCCCCATTGGAGACTGTGTGCTTAGTTCAATGGCTGGCTGAAAGTATTCTCCTCTGTATTTGACAAACACTAGGGAAGCCTCCCAAGTGATAGCTATATCCTGCTTTTGTCAGCCAGCACTAGTGGGCATCAACAACAATGTCTGGGGGGGGGTGCATAAGACCCATCCTATATACAGTTACAGAACCCAGGTAATGTTTTTAAATATTCATGAAGCAATTCTTATTGAACACTTCACTTTAAAATTCAGAGAAATAGCATTGCATGGGGCAGTTTGGTGTGACATTTGGGAGTACATTAATATTTCATCTTTGTCTTTGCACTTTGCAGGCCTTCAAGTTGGTGGAAGGAACAAAGAAAAAAATTGGGAAGTAAGGAATGTCTTTCAAATGCAAGTACAGAGTTTTCTTGGGAAGAGGTTCTTTCCAGGATGAGTTAGTGACAGAGCCCAGAGAAAGGACAGTGGCCTGAGTGCCAGTGACATACATGTGCAGAACACCAAGACTGAACTGTTGCAGGTGAACTATCCAAAAGTTGGCACCCAGTGCATCACCATGGAGTTTAATAAGGGGAATGACAAAGCGTGATAATGAAGCCCTTTAAAGACCTGGTAAACAGTATTGATATTGATTGTCCTCTTGTCAGGACTTAGAATCACCAATAGATACCCAACCCACTGAGTGATTTTCTAAATAGGTTCATTGATATAGGAAAGAACATTCTAAGTATGAGTGGTATGCTATTTATTGGGTTTCTAGACTGCATACAAGAGAGAGATAGCTGAGTGCCAGGATTCATTGCTCTTTGATTCTTGAATGTGGATATGGTGATCAGCCTCTTCAAGTTCTGCCACAATGAATCATATCACCATGAGGCCTGTGTCACCTCAAAATGTAAACTGAAATAGAAACCTCATGTTTAGGATTGTTTTTGTCAGGAGTTTGTTTCTAGCAACAAGCCAAGTACCTAATACACATTGTGTTTTAATTGATTGAGTCTAAGTCTCATTATGTAGGCCAGATTGGACTAGAACTCAAAGCAACCCACTTTCAGGCTCAGAAATTCTGGAGTAACAACTGTAAATCTTCATGACTTTTTCAATTTGGCCTTTGTTATTTTTGATGTTATTCAATTTTGTAGGTCATGTGACTAAGCAATATGTTTTTTTTCCTGCTAGCTTTGCTATAGATGACACGTACCATGTCCCCTCTTGACTAAATGCATCTAATTAGTTGAAGATTTTCTGCTAAATCATGTATGTCATGATATTTCTAGCAACAGATTTCTTTCAGTTCTCTCCCCCTAATCTCTGCAGGAATGCTGTTTTTCTCTATTTTCCTTATCCTCTAAGGTAATATAGCCTCTTTCTACCTTCTCAGGCCCTTGGGGAAAATGCCTTTTGTAAGTAGCTATGAAATTAGATACTTGGGTAAGAAACTAAAATTAGAAAATATTGTTTCTTTAGATACACAGAACCAGGACATCACTAATTTATATATAAGCTGACCTCCCAAGAATGGCAGATATTGCTGGAATTTGTAACAACATTACTTGACATTCACGTCTTTGTTGTGCTGCCTTGGGTTTCAATTATAAGTCGTGGTTGAGAAGTTCACTGTCTCCACTTGATAGTTTAACAAGTGAAGCTCTCTGAACAAGTGATTTTCAATTCATTCTTCTTCAGTGACTAGTATTTAATTTGGGTTCAATGATCGGATAAGATGTATTTTAAAATGTGATAATTTATCAGTTTAGATGTTCTTTACCCAAAAGTCTGTTACACAACTATTTTTTTCATTGTGATAATAGAGTTATGGATTGAATATTAAGTGTTTGCCTCAGAAGGTCACATGCTGAATGAAGAAGTTTGGTCACCAATTACTGACTTAATCATAAGATAATAGTCTCATTAATGAGTTCATTCATTTCGAGTTTATGGCTGAAATAGTACTTGAAGATGGGGGCACATTGGTGAAGGCAAGGTGAAAAGTGTATCTTGACCATTTACTTCTGTTTGCTTCTGGCTAATTTGGGTGCATAGCTTTGCTTTACATTTTGCTACAATGTTGTTCTGCAATGTTTATGCAGAAAGAATACAGCCATTCTGCATGTACTAAAAGCTTTGAAAATGCTAACTAAAGAAAGTTCTCCTTTCCTTATATAGGTTTTTTTTCCAGATGTGGTTGAAAAGTTAAACACAGGCACACATTAATGGTTAGATATATGCAAGACATGGTTTTCATAGGCTGAGTCAATGATATGGGTGAGATGATATCTGTAATGCAGCTTACCTTCTAGAGGAAGAAACTAAATTCAATGCAGTTCAAAATTAAAGAATCAGTTAATGTGAAAAAGTGTTGTTGGAACAAAACCAACAGTGCTATGGGTCAGACTTTAAGAGTGTGTAGACAACTTTGCATAGCTCAGCTCAAAACATGCAGGGAAAGGGGAAAATGAATTATCACCTGTCTGATAAGATGAGTCATGGAGACTGAGGATGCAGAGTACTGATATTTCAGGAAGAGACTGCAAGCATGCCAGCAAGGGAAGTGTTTAATGGAGCACACACTGAAAACAGAAGTGCTTCACTTTCTTGAAGAAGTTACAGATGTGAAATTTAGCATTCAGTTAGCATTGATATTCTCATCAGTGACTGAAAGGATAGGCAGGTTCTTTTTGTAAAAAATCTCTTTTTATTGGATATTTTCTTTAATTATATTTCAAATGTAGTCCTCTAACCAGGTAACCCCCACCCAGAAACCTCCTACACATTCCACCCTCCACCTGCTTCTATGAGGGTGTTCAAACACCAAACCACCCACCTTCTCCTGCTCTCAAATACTCCTAAACTGTGGTATCTACCTTCACAGGACCAAGGGTCTCTCCTCCCATTGATGACTGACAAGGCCATCCTCTGTAACATATGTGGCTAGAGTCACAAGTAGCTCAATGTGTAATTTTTGGTTGGTGGTTTAGTCTGTGGGAGCCCTGGGGAGACTGGTTGATTGATATTATTGTTTTTCCTATGGGGGTGTAAAGCCCTTCAGATATTTCAGTCCTTTCTCTAACTCCTCCGTTGGGGTCTCCATGCTCAGTCCAGTAGTTGGCTGTGAGCATGAACTTCTGTATTTGTCAGGCACTGGCGGAGCCTCTCAGGAGACAGTTATAACAGACTCCTGTCAGTATGCACTTCTTGGCATCCATAATAGGGTCTGGGTTTGGTGAATGTATATGGCAAGAGTCCCCAGGTGGGGCAGCCTTGGTATGGCCTTTCCTTCAGTGTCTGCTCCACACTCTGTCTCCATATGTGCTTCCATGAGTACTTTGTTCCCCTTTCTAAGAAGAACTGAAGCAGCCACACTTTAGTCTTCCTTCTTCTTGAGCTTCATGTGGTCTATGTATCTTGGGTATTCCAAGCTTTTGGGCTAATATACGCGTGTCAATGACTGCATACCATGTGGGTTCTTTTGTGATTGGGTTACCTCACTCAGGGTGATGTTTTCTTTTTTTATAGGATATATTCTTTATTTATATTTCAAATGTTCTCTCTTTTCCTGGTCTCCCCTCCAGAGACCCCCATCCCATCCCCTGTCCCCCAGACTTTTTTTATTTTTATATAATTAGATATAATCTTTATTTACATTTCAAATGATTTCTCCTTTCCTGGCTCGCCCACCCCGAAAGTTCCATAATCCCTCTTCTCTCACTCTGTTCCCCCATCCACCCCTTCCCATTTCCCTCTTCTGGTATTCCCCTACACTGCTGCAATGAACCTTTCCAGAACCAGGGGCCACTCCTTCCTTTTTCTTGGACATCATTTGATATGTGGATTGTGTCTTGGATATTCCAAGTTTCCAGGCTAATATCCAATAATCAGTGAGTGCATAACATGAGTGTTCCTCTGAGACTGGGTTACTTCACTTAGAATGATGTTCTCCAACCCCATCCATTTGTCTAAGAATTTCATGAATTCTTTGTTTCTAATGGCTGAATAGTACTCCACTGTGTATATATACCACATTTTCTGGATCCATTACTCCATTGAGGGGAATCCGGGTTCTATACAGATTCTGGCTATTATAAATAAGGTTGCTATGAACATAGTGGAGCATGTATCCTTATTGCATGCTGGGGAATCTTCTGGGTATATGCCCAGGAATGGTATGGCAGGGTCTTCCGGAAGTATCATGTCCAGTTTTCTGAGGAACCACCAAACTGATTTCCAGAGTGTTTGTACCAGCTTGCAATCCCACCAGCAGTGGAGGAGTGTTCCTCTTTCTCCACATCTTCGCCAACACCTGCTGTTTCCTGAGTTTTTAATTTTAGCCATTCTGACTGGTGTGAGGTGAAATCTCAGGGTTGTTTTGATCTGCATTTCCCTAATGATTAATGATGTTGAACATTTCTTAAGGTACTTCTCAGCCATCTGAAGTTCCTCAGGTGAAAAATCTTTGTTTAGCTCTGTGCCCCATTTTTAATAGGGTTTTTGGTTTTCTGAGGTCTGACTTCTTTAGTTCTTTGAATATATTGGATATTAGCCCTCTGTCAGATGTAGGGTTGGTGAAGATCTATTCCCAATTTGTTGGTTGCAGATATGTCCTTTTGACAGTGTCCTTTGCCTTACAGAAAATGTCTAATTTTATGAGGTCCCATTTGTCAATTCTTAATATTAGAGAATAAGCTATTGGTGTTCTGTTCAGGAACTTTCCCCCTTTGCCCATGTCCTCCAGGGTCTTCCCCAGTTTCTTTTCCATTAGTTTCAGTGTGTCTGGTTTCATGTGGAGGTCCTTGATCCATTTGGAGTTGAGCTTAGTACAAGGAGATAAGAATGGATAAATTTGCATTCTTCTGCATTCTGGCCTCCAATTGAACAAGCGCCATGTGTTGAAAGGGCTCTCTTTTGTTACACTGGATGTTTTCAGCTCCTTTGTCGAAGATCAAGTGACCATAGGTGTGTGGGTTCATTTCTGGGTCTTCAATCTTATTCCATTCATCCACCTGCCTGTCACTGTACCAATACCATGCAGTTTTTAACACAATTGCTCTGTAGTATTGCTTGAGGTCCGGGATACTGATTCCCCCAGAATTTCTTTCACTGTTGAGAATAATTTTAGCTATCCTGGGTTTTTTGTTATTCCTGATAAATTTGAGAATTGGTCTTTCTAACTCTATGAAGAACTGAGTTGGGATTTTGATGGGGATTGCATTGAATCTGTATATTACTTTTGGCAAGATGGGCATTTTAGCTATATTAATCTTCCCAATCCATGAGTATGGAAGATTTTTCCATTTTCTGAGGTCTTCTTCAATTTCCTTCTTCAGAGACCGGAAGTTCTTTTCATACAGATCTTTCACTTGTGTGGTTAGAGTCACACCAAGATACTTTATATTGTTGGTGCGTATATGTGAAAGGTGTCATTTCCCTAATTTCTTTCTCAGCCTGCTTATCCTTTGAGAATAGGAAGGCTACTGATTTGCTTGAGTTGATTTTATAACCAGCCACTTGCTGAAGTTGTTTATCAGCTGTAGAAGTTCTCTGGTGGAGTTTTTTTTGGGTCACTTAAGTATACTATCATATAATCTGCAAATAGTGATAGTTTGACTTCTTCCTTTCCAATTTTTATCCATTTGAACTCCTTATGTTGTTGAATGGCTCTTGCTAGTAACTCAAGTACTATATTGAAAAGATATGGAGAGAAGGGGCAGCCTTGTCTAGTCCCTGATTTTAGTGGGATTTCTTGAAGAATCTCTCCATTTAGTTTGATGTTGGCTACTGGTTTGCTTTATATTGCTTTTACAATGTTTAGGTATGGGCCTTGAATTCCTGTACATTCCAAGACTTTTATCATGAAAGGATGCTGAATTTTGTCAATACTTTTTCAGCATCTAATGAAATGACCTTTTTTTTTTTTTTTTTAGTTTGTTTATGTAGTGGATTGCATTGATGGATATCCACATATTGAACATTCCCTGCATTCCTGGGATGAAGCCTACATGACCATGGTGAATGATCATTTTGATGTAGTCTTGGATTCGTTTGGCAAGAATTTTATTGAGTATTTTTGCATTGATGTTCATAAGGATAATTGGACTTATGTTCTCTTTCTTTGTTGAATCTTTGTGTGGTTTTGGTATCAGCGTAATTGTGGCTTCATAGAATGAGTTGGGTAGTGTTCCTTCTGTTTCTATTTTGTGGACTAGTTTGAAGAGTGTTGGTATTTGGTCTTCTTTGAAGGTCTGATAGAATTCTGCACTAAAACCATCTGGTCCTGTGCTTTTTTTGGTTGGGGGACTTTCTATGACCCCTTCTATTTCTTTAGGGGTTATGGAACTGTTTAGATGATCTATTTATCCTGATTTAATTTTGGTATTTGGTATCTGTCTAGGAAATTGTCCATTTCCTCCAGATTCTCCAGTTGTGTTGTGTATAGGCTTGTAGTAGGATCTGGTGATTTTTTTGAATTTCCTCAGTTTCTATTGTTATATCTCCTTTTTCATTTCTAATTTTGTTAATTTGAATACTCTTTCTGTGCCCTTTGGTCAGGCTGGCTAAGGATTTATCTATCATGTTAATTTTCTCAAAGAACAGCTCCTGTTTTTGTTGATTCTTTTTATGGTTCTCTTTGTTTCCACTTGATTGACTTCAGCCCTGACTTTGAGGATTTCCTATCTTCTACTCCTCCTGGCTGAATTAGCTTTTTTTTGTTCCAGAGTTTTCAGGTGTACAGTTAAGCTGCTAGTTTATGCTTTCTCCCTTTTCCTTTTGGAGGCACTCAGGGCTATGAGTTTTCCTCTTAGCATGGCTTTCATTGTGTCCCATAGATTTGGTTATGTTGTGCTTTCATTTTCATTAAATTCTAAAAAAAGTCTTTGATTTCTTTCTTTATTTCTTCTTTGGCCAAGGAATCATTGAGTAGATATTGTTCAGGCTTCATGTGTATGTGGGCTTTCTGTTGTTTTTGTTGCTATTGAAGACCACTCTTACTCCATAGTAATCTGAAAGGAGGTATGATATACAAATATAAAAATAGAAATATGAATATATCAATATATCAATATATCAATATATATATATATATATATATATATATATATATATATTTGTATGTTAAGTCCAATTTTACCAAAGTTTTAATTAGTCTCACTGTGTCCCTGTTTAGTTTCTGTTTTCCTGATAAGTCCATTGAGGATAGTGGAGTGTTGAAGTCACCCACAATTATTATGTTTGGTGCAATGTGTCCTTTGTGCTGTAGTAAAGTTTCTTTTACAAATGAGTGTAACCTAGGATTTGGTGCATAGATGTTCAGAATAGAGAGTTCTTCTTAGTGGATTTTTCCTTTGACCAGCAAGAAGTGTGCTCCATTGTCCCTTTTGATAATTTTAGGATGAAAGTCAATATTTTCTAATATTTGAATGGCTATTTCCAACTTGTTTCCTGAGACCTTTTGCTTGTAAAATTGTTTTCCAGCCTTTTACTCTGAGGTAGTGTTTGTCTTTGACACTGAGGTGTGTTTCCTGTATGCAGCAAAATGCAGGGGCCTGTTTAAGTATCCAGTCTGTTAGTCTATGTCCTTTTATTGGGGAATTGAGTCCATTGATGTTAAGAGATATTAAGGAATAGTGATTATTACCTCCTGTCATTTTTGATGTTATTTTTATATTTGAGTGGTTATCTTCTTTTGGTTTTAATGAAAGAATATTACTATCTTGCTTTTTTCAGGGTGCAGTTTCCCTCCTTGCATTGGAGTTTTCCTCCTATTATACTTTGTAAGGCTGGGTTTGTGGAAAGATATTTTGTAAATTTGGTTTTGTTATGGAATATCCTGTTTTCTCCGTCTAAGGTGATTGTGAGTTTTGCTGGGTATAATAGTCTTGGCTGACATTTGTGTTCTCTTAGAGACTGCATGAGGTCTGCCCAGGATCTTCTAGCTTTCATGGTCTCTGGTGAGAAGTCTGGTGTAATTCTGATAGATCTTCCTTTATATGTTACTTGGCCTTTTTCTCTTAGTGCCTTTAATATTCTTTCTTTGTTTAGTATATTTGGGGTTTTGATTATTATGTGACAGGAGGTATTTCTGTTTTTTTCCAGTCTGTTTGGTGTTCTGTAGTATTCTTGTTTATTCATGGGCATCTCCTTAGGTTAGGGAAGTTTTGTTCCATAATTTTGTTGAAGATAATTGCTGGCCCTTTAAATAGTAAATCTTCACTCTCATCTATACCTATAATCCTTAGGTTTGGTCTTCTCATTGTGTCCTTGATTTCCTGGATGTTTTGGGTTAAATCATTTTGCACTTTTCATTTTCTTTGACTGTTGAGTCAAATGGTTTCTATGGTGTCTTCAGCATCTGAGATTCTTACTGCTATCTCTTGTATTCTGTTGTTGATATTTGCATCTATGGCCCCTGATTTCTTCCCAAGGTTTTCTATCTCCAATTTCTTAGTTGTTTCTACTTCTGTTTTTAGATCCTGTATGGTTTTGTTCAGTTCCTTCACTTGTTTTCATTTTCCTGTAATTCTTTAATTGACTTTTATGTTTCTGCTTTTATGAATTCAGCCTGTTGGCTCATTTCCTCCTGAATTTCCTTAAGTAACTTTCGTGTTTCCTCTTTATTGGCTTCTATCTGTTGACCCATATTCTCCCAAATTTCTTTAAGTGACTTTTTGTGTTTCCAATGTAAGGGCTTCTAACTTATTCATAAGATTTATTTATGTCATTTTTGTGTTCCTCTTACAGCATCATGACCAGTGGTTTTAAATCCAAATCTTGTTTTTATGGTGTGTTGGGGCATCTAGAACTTGCTGTTTTTGGAGAATTGGGTTCAGATGCTGCAATATTGCATTGATTTCTGTTAGTAACATTCCTACTTCTGCCTTTTGCCATCTGGTTATCTCTGGTGTTAGTTGGTCTTGTTGTCACTGTTTGGTGTTTGAACCTCCTGTGAGCCTGTAAGGTTATTTCTGCACCTCTGGATGACTGGGTTTCCCCTGGCACATATTGCTGATGTGCTGCCTTCCTATTGGGAGTCCTTGGAGTTCTGGTGTGTCTTGCCCCAAGCAATGCTATACTCAGGTTGTCTCCCTGAACCTGGTGCTGCCTGTCTGCGTTGTCAGGGAGGGAAGATTGCAGAGCATGCCTGCAAGTGCCCAGCAGTCTGCAGGGTAAAAGACACCCCCCCCCAACCAGGTTGGTGTACAGATGGCCCACCAAGTTTCCCAAGCCCTGGGTGCAGGCAAAAGCCTGAACGGCTTAGACTCAGGTGATGTTAGCCTCTGGCTATGTCTGCATAACTGACGTTGTCAGAAATCTTTGGCATCCAGGAACCAAGATGGTTGAGTGCCCCTGGAAGTGCTAGGCATTCTGCAGGGCAAACGATCCCCTGTGTAGGTTGGCGCATAGATAGCCCGCTGAGCTTCCCAGGCCCTGGGTGCAGGCAAAAGACTGATAGGCTCAGACCCAAGCAATGTTATACTCAGGCTATGTCTGCATACCTGGTACTGTCTGTTAGATCTCTCTGATGCCCGAGAACTAAGATTGTGATATTTTCTAGTTCGATCCATTTGACTAAGAATTTCATGAATTCATTGTTTTGATAGCTGAGTAGTAATCCATTGTGTAAATGTACCACATTTTCTGTGTCCATTCCTATGTTGAAGGTAATCTGGATTCTTTACAGCAATCTGCTTACAAGCAATCTCCTTACAAGCAATCTGCTTGTTGTTAGAGGACAACATTTGAAATATAAATAAAGAAAATATTCAATAAAAAGCGATTATTATATATAAGGCTGCTATGAAAAAAGTAGAACATTTGTCCTTGATATATGTTGGAGTATCTTTTGGATATATGCCTAGGAGTTGTGTAGCATGGTCCTCAATTAATACTATGTCCAATTTTCTGAGGAAGTGTCAGAATGATTTCCAGAGTGGTTGTACCTGCTTGCAATCCAACCAGAAATGTAGGAGTATTCCTCTTTTTCTACATCCTCACCAGCATCTGCTGTCACTTGAGTTATTGATCTTCACCATTCTGACTGGTATGAGTTGTTTTGATTTGCGTTTTCCTGATGACTAAGGTTGGTGAACATTTCTTTAGGTGCTTCTCAGCCAATCAATATTCCTCAGTTGAAAATTCTTTGTTTAGCTCTGTACCACAATTTTCTAAGGTTACTTGCTTCTCTGGAGTCTAAAGTCATAAGTTCTTTGCATATATATTGGATATTAGCCCTCTACTGGATATAGGACTGGTAAGGATATTTTCCCAATCTGTTGGTTGCTATGTTGCCCTATTGACAGAGTCCTTTGCCTTACATATTTGCAATTTTAAAAGGTTCCATTTGTTGATTCTTGATTTCAGAGGTTAAGCCATTGGTATTCTGTTCAGGAAATCTTCCCCTGTATCCATGTGCTTGAGGCCCTTCCCCACATTCTTTTCTATTAGTTTTAGTGTATCTGGTTTTACATGGAAGTCCTTGATCCACGTAGACTTGAGCTTTATACAGGGAGATAAGAATGGATTGATTTGCATTCTTCTACATCATGACCTCCAGTTAAACCAGCGCCATTTGTTGATAATGCTTTGTTCCAATGGATAGATTTAGCTCCTTTGTCAAAGATCAAGTTACCATAGGTGTGTGGGTTCATTTCTGGGTCTTCAATTTTATTCCATTCATCTTCCTGCCTGTCTCTGTGACAATACCATGCAATTTTATCACTATTGCTCTGTAATACAGCTTGAGGTCAGGGATGGTTGATCCCTCCAGATATTCTTTTATTGTTGAGAATAGTTTTTAGCTATCCTGGGTTTTTGTTATTCCAAATGAGTTTGTGAATTGTTCTTTCTACCTCTTTGAAAAATTGAGTTTGAAGTTTGATGGGAATTGCTTTGAATCTGCATATTAATTTCAGCAAGATGGCAATTTTACTATATTAATATTGCCAACTCATGAGGTGGAATTTTGGGGGTCAGATGCATATATTAAAATATCATCTGCAAATAGTGATATTATGTCTTCTTATTTTTTGCCTCCTCTTCTCAATAGTGTAATGACACTCTAAGTACTCAAACCACACAACTGCTAGGAAACATCTAGCAGAGCTAACCTGTCTCTCATTTCTTCCTTTCACTATATAATTACATTATTATATCCAGGAATGATTTATTTACTAATATTGTAATTAACTATTTGTTAACACTAAAGATACTTATTTATGTATGTGTGTGTTTTTATGAATATATGCTCATATTTGTGGATGCCTAAGAGGGCAAAATGAAGGGCTGGATCCTCTGGAGTGGTAGTTACAGGCAGTTGTGCGATGTCCACATGTGTGTTGAAAGTCAAATTAGGTTCCTCTGGCAGAAAAGCTCTTAGCTCTGAGCCATCCTTCCAGCCTCATTATTGCCATATTCATAGTTTTATATTAAGGAAGATTGAAAAAGAATTAAAGATAGCTAGAAGGAAAGGATTAACATTGCTTACAGTTATCTTTAATTAATTACTGATTAATTTTATCATTACAATTTTACTTGTAAGAAATATCAGAATAAATTCTATTGATGTGAGAAAAAATATGTTTAGGATCAGATACTACTATAAGTTTGTCAGATGGTCTTTTTAAGATCAGTAGACTGCTTGAAGATAGCTTATCTTTACATACCTGCTAACATTGACTGAGCCTTTTCAAATTCCTCAGCCATCTCCTGTTGTTATTGTTCTATATTTCTGATTCATTTGTAGACATTGGGTCTAAACAAATATTTTCTTGTCTCATATCTAAAACAGCTACTCTAACTTCTGAGTTTCCAAGAATCCTTTTCTCAAATTTTTCTCTTGCTTTTATTTTTTGTTGACTATGCATCTCTATTGAGCTTCCTTGCCAATCTCTTAAATCTCTTCTTCAACATAAAACCTCTCAATTTCTTTTTCTAAAGTCTAATGATGAAAACAGATTCCTCATAGCCCTCCAAGTAATCTTTTATTTCTTTTACTGATTGTATAAATGTACTAATGCTACAGGCAAAGTTGCTGCAGTCATGGTTTTTTAATCCTTACCACAGAAGCATTCTGTCTAATGTCATCTGTTGTAGTTTTCCTCTTTACCTGTTTCCTGTAAAGTTTATCTCCCTCTTATATCTCAATGTCTTCCTAAAGCACTCCAGGAACTGTAACATTCATCATTATATTGATAAAATCTTGACAAAGATTGACAAAGATACTTCTTCACATCTTTGTTGCATATAAGCACACTTTATGAATAAAATACTCCAGTATATTTGGAACATAAGAACATTAAGACGTAAGAGATTTAAAATATATTTGTAACTCATATCTGAAAAGAACTCATTTTCTAGTTATACGATGTCATGAAGGACTGGAGAGATGGCTCAGTGGTTAAGAGTACTGCTTGCTCTTCCAAAGGTCCTGAGTTCAAATCCCAGCAACTACATGGTGGCGCACACCCATCTCTACCAAGATCTGAGGCCCTTTTCTGGTGTGTCTGAAGACAGCTACAGTGTATTAACATAAAATAAAATAAATAAATCTTTAAAAAAAATATATCATGAAAACCTTCTAGCTTAAATGCTGCCTGTTCCTACCATATGAGTTTTGCTTGTCCATTGAAGAGATTCAATAATACTTACTTATTTCTGTACTCTTTGACTAAGTGATTATGGGTACTTGTAAGTAGGTGACAGGATTCAGCTAGACTAAGCAGCAGGTTTCACGTTTGATATAATATTGCTTCCAATTGCCAGATTATTATATTCTGTAATATTTTATACTGTTGTGCATTAAATAATATAACATAAACATACAATATTTCTAGAACTTCCCTGCCTCACATAGCATTTTAACTTGTATGAATATTATATTGTGGCTGTCTGCTAATCAGGTGAACAACTGAAAAACTTGATAGATATGTCTTAGTTTTCACATTTCTGAGAAGCTGCAACATTAGGGTACTATACACTGTGTCTTCTGTCCTTTAAACTAGAATGAATAGCCACAGATCAACATAGCAAAATCCTAATCATGGGTTTATTGAGTGAAAGTTATTATATAAAGCAAAAAAATCACTGTATATCATACTTATTATAAGCATTACTATTGAACCTCTCAATTGATTACTATGAATTTCAGAAATATATTACTGATAAAGGAAAATAGAAGTATTTCTTCATTAAAATTCACATTAAAATTTTACATTAAAATGCCCTTGTATATGTACTTGATGTTTGCCAATATGAAGGTACTTTAATAATTTTAAAACATTAATATGCTCTAGCAAGCATACTAGCTGATGATTAAATTGGGTGTGATGTCAATCTTATAAATCAACTTGTTTTTTTCCTTTAGCAGCCAGGCAGGTGGTATTCACACGTCAGTATAGATTAGTGACAGGTGGACATCAGTTTTCTCAGAAGATATGTATTAGTGAATCTACTTAACCACTCTCTTTTTTAACCAAGGTTGGCTTTAGGCCTGTGTCATATATGAGGCAATAACCTAGAAAAGTGAGGCATTCATTGTTCATGGCAAGATTTGCATTTGATATTACAAGAGCCAATATCTCTCAGACACATCATTATTTGGTTTTATCATTTACAACATTATCTGAATGGTTGGATAAGATCATTTTTTGAAGGTTCATACTTATTTGCAGAGTGGCAAGATAGCATTGTTTGATGAAAGAAAATACAATGTACTCTCTTTACTTTTCCAGCTCAGTAAAATACTTGAAAAAATTAATAAAATTAATAAAATGAACACTTGCAAACACCAAAAATAAAAATCCCTTAAAAAATTAAGGTTATCATTACTCCTGTAGGTATCAAGTAAGACTAGCATTTTGTAAATCATAAAGTACAATTGATACTGCTCTAGAAGTGCGCAGATCAAGCAGATAAGTACAATCATATTACATGGCTAATTAGCTTTAAAGTAGACAATTTCTAAACATTGGAAATTTGCCTACCATTTTGTCCTCTTTTTTTGCCTACTTTTTTTCTACTACTTCAGTTATTTCATAGTGAACATCAAAAATAAAAATAAACAAAAGAGGATAGACTTTGAATTTGTCATTATCTATAGAAAACTAATCTTTTGGAGAGACTTCTATTTATGTGTGTGTGGTATGGGGTATGCAAACATATGTGTTCTGGGCTTTGTACATATAACTACACATATGGAAGCCAGTGGGCGCTTTTCTCAATCTCTTCTAACATATTTCATTAATGCAGACACTCTCATGGAATCTGAAGCTCACTGTTTTGGTTAGGCTGCCTCTCTAGTAACTATGCTTGAAGGACCTATCTGTCTCACCTGCAAATGTTGAGGGTACAGGCAAATGTGTCCATGTTTACTGTTTTGTGTAGGTGCTATGGATTCAAGGTTACATCCTCTTGCTCTAAATGTAAGTGCTCTAACCTACCAGCAGTCTTTCTGGATCTCTTGACTTTTTATTTAAAGGAAAGCAAAAATAGACTGAAAGTAGTAAAGAGGAAAGTGAATGCTGGAAAGCTGGGTTACAACCATTAGATGTATAAAACACTTTTGCATGGACAAAGAAAGGGTGGAGAATCAAGAAGTCAACATCTGCCATTGAAAACCATACATGTCAGATTTATCCTAAAATAAAATAGATGATTGGTCAAAGTCAATTAATATTGTCTGAGACTTGCCTATATTTTCAACCATACACAACTAAGTGTATTGTTTAAAAATTGTCAAGCTCTGTCCATTCAAGATTGAACACTTGAATTCTATCTCTTTATACTATATACTGTTAATATTATATACTTTTTATACTATATAACCATACTCTTCATAATATATACTCACTTGTATAAAGAGAACAAATATAAATATAATATTTAAACTATTTTACTATCTACACAGTAATATTACCTTTGTGAAAATAATTTTTCATGTATTTATATACAGTTTTTATCCTCATTTATTCCAAAACTCTATTGCATGAAAAAGATTTTGTCCTGCAAATTAGATAGTTTTTGTTGCAATTTATTGCAATGTGTAAAAGTTTCATATTCAATGAAAATAAAATATATTGTAAATCTAAATGAGAAATAAATCTTCTAGTTGAATTACATTTTTGAGTATGATTAATTTTTTGAGTTAGAGAGTCATATTATATAAGTACTTCTATAATATATATGACATCTGGCCAAAGCTAAATATACTTTAAAAAAACTATTTCTCTTATATTTAAAATATTTTCTTTTGCCCTAATCACTTTGGGCTTTGAAGGGATTGTTTCACAATTTCAGTTCTCAAATTATGACAAATCAGAATGTGTAACAGGGACTAATCTAAATGTGTATTATAAGAGTAAAGAATTCACTGAGGCAAGACTAAGCATCATTTAGATTATCAAGAGAAGATGATTAATAAACAAAGGATTGCATGACAAGATCTGTTGATGTGGTTTCCATAGCTAAATGTTTTAGCTTTTACAAATGAAAAAAAAATCTCTAAGCAGCTTATGGAAAAAAGTAATCATTGATATTACAAACTTAAGAATTTCAAATTACATTCTTCATCAAATTGAGTCTATTTTATCTTACTGAGCAGATTTAGTGGAACAGAATGAGATAATTACTTAGTGTTTTAAGTCAATGGAGAGCTGTCTTCCCATGCATGGAATTTATTCTCTGAACAATTGCTGTTGCAGATAAGTGTGAAAATAGCACTGACTGACTATAAAAGCTTCAGTTTAAAAGTACTTAGAACTATAATCCAAAATAAGTTTTTTTCAAGATACTTTTTCCAAGTGATTTCTCTTATCTCATTATCCTTTTGCAGTATTTCTTTTCAGAAATTAAGTTTTTAAAAAAGTTTTATTGAAACACTAGGGAAGCTGTAACAAACATTTACATCTCGGTGCACTGTGTGAATTACAGATGAAAATATCATTCAAAAGTCTCCATATATTATGTGTGTTCTTTACCTTAATTGTCTGAAATTATATCCCATTGTTTGATGTCAATTTTTCAAGAATGTTTAAAATTGAGAACTTTGGTGTTAGGCCTCAAATAGAAATCAGAAGACCTCATGGTCTTCTCTGAGTGCTGAGTCCTAGGGTTATAGGCATGATCAATACATCCAATGGATGCAAATTATTTCTGACAGAGTGCCTCCTTAATGTGCTCCCTCAGTTCTTAGCTTGTAGATCACAGAGCATGAATTCCTGGGGATTTGAAAAATTAAGTGTTAATTTGAAATTTTAAAATTAGTTTCCTTGTTAATATCGTTTTCCCATAGGTTTTGAGAAACAATGATATTTTTCTGGTTGTTCATTAACCTATGATGTTATAATATTGTGAAACATTAAGATTGGAGGTACAAAGAGTATAAAGGACAAACAGAGTTTAGGACATCAAAGAGATAAAACCCTTCAAACACAACAGAACTAACACACATGTGAACACAAAGAGACTAAGCATGAACAATGTCAGCATGGGTCTGCACCAGATGGCATCCAAGAGATGGAAGGGGACATGAACACACTCAATCTGTCCCTAATCTAGATGCAATCTCCAATTGATAACCACTTACAAACAGGAATTTAGTTTTCGCCAAGTATTCTCACTGTTGAAACAAAGTAGTTTTAAGGTTATGCTGCACACACAGCAGTAGAAATCAGCAGAAAGTTAACTGTCTCATAAAGATACATCATGGACATATCTTTTCTTTAGGATGTATTTGTTTTTATTCTATTTTTTGTATATTATTTTATCTCTCTTTAAAAAGACTTTCAGGCTTTTATCTTTTTGTTTAGTTTTCTCTATTTTTACTGTAAAAATTACATGTGTATATATTATGGCTTTCAGGGATTTTTGTTGTTGTTATTGCTGATATTGTTGTTTAGTCTTTATGGGATTCCTCAGGAGGAAATTAATGGGTCTCTGCATCTATATCTGTTTCTTCTGCTTTCTCTTGGGCTCCCTACCTTCTCTTGGCTTTGTCATTTTGGATGTGTTTTTTATTTTATATCTTTATATCTTACTTTTTATACTCTTATCCCTTAGAAGCCTGTTTACTTTTTAATTAAAGAAAGAAAGGGGGTTGAACCAGATGGGAGGGAAAGTAGGGTGGAGCCAGGAGGAGTTGAGGAAGAGGAAACCATAGTCAGGATATATTATATGAAAAATTATTTTCAATATAAGAAAAAATAAGATTGACAAGTATGTGGACTCTTAGAAAACATGGCGGCATGTACAGTGCCTGTAGAAGCATAAGCCAGATATAGTTCAGATGCTGAGGGGGGTATATACAAAATATATATAAGACCTTATCTCTAACTTAGATTCTACCTCCAACTAATAATTAGAAAATTTAATTTTCTTCAGTGGACTCTCAATTGATTATACAAGCAGCACTGCGTGCTACATGCCCAGCAAGCAGTAGATGGCCAACATAAAGCAAACTTAATGCTATTTTTGGATATGTTTGTCTCATACTGTTTGGTCTTGTTTTTTTTTTAACCTTGCAAATCTTTTACAAATGTATTATGGTCTTTAATTGAATGTTTCTCAATGTCTGTATGTTTTTTTTATGCTTTCTCTTTGAGCCCTTTTTCCTATTTGTTTTGTTCTATTCTGCTTTGTTTATTATTTTAGCATCATGGCTTTTATTTTCTTTTTTTAATGAGATAGAAAGAAAGGTGTAGCATAGGGGATAATGTAGATGATGTGTGAGGAGCTGTGGTGCTAAAACCATAATGAAATGAGATTGTATGAAAAATAAATAATTTTCAGTTAAAAATTTCTTTCAGAAAATAAGGAAATTTTCAAAAATAAAAATTCTATAGCTATTAAAGGAAATTTAAAAATGTTTTCCCAGGTTTATAATTGAAATGTGTGATATGTTACCAATTATCCTTATTTTCTAAAGACTTACTATAGTTTTAATTTTCCTTGCATGTTGTTACTGACAACATTTGTCCTACACTAATTTGCTACAAAAGATACAAGCTGCTATTTTACCAAATGGAAAACACAGTGTTCAGAGAGGGTCAGGAAATCTCAGCATAGTAGCATCATGAATTGTAACGGGGCTGGATAATAGTAGAGAGGAGCTATTAGTGTTTTAAATATTGACTACATGAAATTAGGTGAAAGTAAACCTGTTCAAATTAAGAACAGTGATTCTAAGCTCCTCATCTGTGTGTTAGTCAGAATGAATTGCAGATTAATTTTGATAACTTATTCCTCCTTAATCTTTTTAAGTTTACATCATATTATCTCCTGATGTTTTATTCAAGTTGATTATTAAGGCTGTAAATGCTTTTGGATTCAAATATGATCATTGTGTTCATTGAAAAAGAAATCTATCTTCTGATATTTGTTTGAAGTGTGTTATTAGAAGGAGGCATGAGGGCCAGATGCAGTAGAATACTCAATGGCAGAATGGTAGACTATTCCTCTGTATATGATATCACCATTGTTCTCTTGAAGTTGAAACATGTTCTCCCTGAAGATATGTGAACACTTAACTTTTTCAACTATACTGACTCTAAGTTGCCCATTCTCCTGTTAATTAGACTGGGAACTATTTGGGTAGTTGTTTATTAGTGTGTGTGTGTGTGTGTGTGTGTGTGTGTGTGTGTGTGTATGCGCATGCACACACGCACATTTCTCCCTTTTTGTTTTGCTGTTGGTGACACATTTTACATAAAATGTGTGGCACAAAACTTTTTAACAGATATTATTTTGACTATGTCTTCTGTAATATGTAGCAGATATACATAGTTACCATAGTCCTTATAAGAATTTAATAACATCACAAACTTAATAAAGTTTTTCAATATAAACATGAATAAAAGAGTTGAAATATCAAGATGACAAAAGTCTACAAATCATAGAGATAGGCTATTGGAACCTGTCTGCCAGAAATGAAGATATTCTAAACACATGTGTTTCTCAGTCTGAGTATCAGATTATTGAATGAATGGATACTTTAAGATGGTAATATCCACAGTAATCCCATGCTGGATGAGGCAAAATGCACCATCACAAGGATGAAATTGTATCCCAGAAAAGAGTTTTCACAATTCTAAACACTAGTTATACCAGCTTACAAGATGCAACTGATACTCAGAAATCAATGGACCAATAGTGAGTTACTACGCTTGGCAGGAACTGCATAGATGTATACATTCTTGGCCCTTTATTTAAACTTTTATCTCAGAATATGAGACACATATGAAAGAGTTGCATCTATTTCTCTTTCTTTCCTACATGGGCCTGTTGAATAAATCTTCCTTTTATGCTGACCACTATAAATTTTTCTCCTCCTGTTGAATTTTATTCAGGAATGGTGGCTGGAAATGTCTCAGGGCACAAGCTGTGATCCTCAAGTTTGATAACAATATGAGGGGGTAACATTATATTGATCTGATAAAGAAATCTAGATTTCTATATTACTGTTTTATTTCTCATCTCAGCCTTCAAGCCCTAATCATTCTTCAATTGTACCAGGAAACTATTACTTACCTAACACAGCATTTCATCTCTGCCCAGTGAGACTAGATGTAGTACCAAACTAAGTTGTTATGGTAAATTATTATTCATTCTCTTTACACCTTTGAAATTCAAATAATACCTTAGTCAATACAACATAAAATTAAGTTGCAAATAAATAGTCTCAAAATTTTGTTTATGTGGTTAAAAATCTTTTCCACATCCCCCAGGTTACATATTGAATGGTGTGTTAAAAGTATAAAACCAGGACAATGTGACCTCAGGGCTATCATCATAGGAGTTTTCTAAACAGCTTTTAATATGGGGATGAAATAAAAATTTGATTGTGTTTTTTAAACATAATTGTTTTTCATTGTTTGAGTTTATCACTATTATGATTAATTATTCGGGAATTTCACATCGTGAACCCCAAAGACACTCACTTCCCAGTCCTCCAAGGTCTCAAAAGAGAGAAAGAGAGAGAGAGAGAGAGAGAGAGAGAGAGAGAGGGAAAGAGAGAGAAGAGAAGAGAAGAGAAGAGGTGAAGAGAAGAGAAAAGAAAAAGAAAAAGAAAAAGAAAAGAAAAGGAAGACAAAGAAAAAAGAAAATGAAAAGAAAAAACAAGTTCAATTTGTGTTGATCATATAAGCACTGGTGCATTGTCAAAACTCCTTATACCCCTTAAAGAACCTGAAGCCCCTTTCTAAGTAGGACTGAATCATCCACTATTTGGTCTTCTTTCCTCTTGAGTTTCATGTGGTCTGTGAGTTGTATTGTGGATATTCCAGGCTCTTTGCTTAATATCCACTTATCAGTGAGTATATTCCTTGTGTATTCTTTTGTGACTGAGTTACCTCACTAAGGATGATATTTTCTAGATCCATCCATTTGTCTGTAAATTTTGTGAAGTCATTATTTTTAACAGCTAAGTAGTAATCCATTGTATAAATATACCACTTTTTCTGTACCCATTCCTCTTTTCTGGACAGACGTTCTGTCTAGCTTCTGGCTATTAAAATATGACTGCTATAAATGTAGTGGAGCATGTGTTCTTATTACATGTTGTAGTATCTTCTGGGTATATGCCCAGGAGTAGTGTATCTGGTCCTCAGGTAGTACAATGTCCAGTTTTCTGAGGAAGCACCAGACTGATTTCCAGAGTGGTTGTGCCAGCTTGCAATCCCACCAGCAATGGAGGAGTGTATCTCTTTCTTCACATCCTTGTCAGCATCCACTGACACTTCAGTTTTTGTTCTTAGCCATTCTTGCCAGTATGAGGTGGAATCACAGGATCATTTTGATTTGCATTTCCCTGATGAATAAATCTGCTGAACATTTCTTTAGTTGGTAGTCAGTCATTCAAGATTCTTCAGTTGAGAATTCTCTATTTAGCTCTTTTCCCCATTTTTTGATAGGGTTATTTGGTTCTCTGGAGTCTAACTTCATGAGTTCTTTGTATATATTGGATATTAGCCCTCTATTGGATGGGTACTCCCAATCTGTTGGTTGCCATTTTGTCCTACTGACAGTGTCCTTTGACTTACAGAAGACTTGCAGTTGTATGAGGTCCCATTTGTTGATTCTTTATCTCAGAGCATAAGCCATTGGTGTTCTCTTCAGGAAATTTTCCCCTGGGCCCATGTGTTCAAGGCTTTTCTCCACTTTCTCTTCTATTAGAGTCAATGTATCTGGTTTTATTTGGAGGTCCTTGATCCACTTGGACTTGAGCTTTGTACAGGGAGATAAAAAGGGTTCAATTTGCATTTTTCTAATGCTGATCACCAGTTGAAGCAGCACCATTTGTTGGAAATGCTGTCTTTTTTTCCAATGGTGGTTTTAGTTCCTTTGTCAAAGACCAAGTTACCATAGATGTGTGGTTTCATTTCTGGGTCTTCAATTCTATTCCATTGATCGACCTACCTCTGTACCAATACCATGCAGCTTTTATCAATATAATAGGCAAGTAGAGCATGGGTGTGACTTGGGAGGAAGAGAGAAGTGGGAGGGGAAAAAGTGGCAGAATCAAGTATGGGAAGAGATGGAGGACATGTACAGATAGATGGTAAGGGAATTGAACAGAGTTTCAATGGGGTTTGGGGAACTGGGGTTAGCAACCAGAAAGTCCCAGTTGCCAAAAAAGATTCCCCTAGGACTCCACAGGGGTGACATTAGCTGAAATACTCCACAAAGTAGAGGGATAACCTGTTGAGATCTTATCCAGAGTTGGGCATGTCCCCTGTTTGAGGGATGGTACCACCCACCCATATCCAAATTTTTAACCCAATGTTTCTCCTGCTAAATGAAATACAGAGACAAAGAATGGAGCACAGGCTGAAAGAAAGGCCACCCAGAGCTTGCTCCAACTGGGGATCCATCCCACATGCAGACTTCAAACCCAGACACTATTGTGGATGTCAAGAAGTGCTTGCTGACAGGAGTCTAATACAACTGTCTCCTGAGAGGCTCTGCCAGATCCTGACCTATTCATATGCAGAGGGTAGCAGCCAACCATCAATCTGATCACTGAGATCCCAATGGAGGAGTTAGGGGAATGACTGAAGGAGCTGAAGGGGCCTTACTTACATCAATTGGAGGGGTAGCCTTTGTTCCTGTGAAGGCTTTATGACACAGTGCAGAGGAATGCTAGGGTGGTAAGGCAGGAGTGGGTGGGAAGGTTGGCGAGCACCTTCTTAGAGGCAGGGTAATGGGGGTTCTTGTAGGGGCTTTGTAGAGGGAAAACCTGGAAAGGGAAGAACATTTTAAATGTAAATAAAATAAAATATCCATTTTTTATAAAAAAAGAAACCTTAATCCTCTCCTACATGCACCCACAAAAGAAATGAACAATTGTGAAAGAAGCCTGTGGTGAACAGGGAAAACACAGTGTGGGTTCTGGTACTTGCTTCATCTCTGGAGTTCCTAACATAGTGTGACCTCCAGACTTTTGCTAGAGTTTTGGATCAGAATATTGAGCCCAGTTGAGTATGTGCAGTTGGAGACTCAGTTGGAGACTATAAGGAGGGCTTTATGGAGTATTAGTGGGCCATTGACCGTATCTTACTTGGGGTCTCTATAATGGACTTGGCCTCTGGTAATGCAGCTGGAGTTGTGGGGCAGAATATGGAGTCCAGGGTAGGAGGGTGCAGTCAAAAAGTCTTTTTCTATCTTTCCACCTCTTGTTTGCAGATCTAGTTGGAGAACAATCTGATTGCTGAACAATCTGGCCACTATTCTCACAGATTTGAGCATTACTGTGTTAATTCTAAAGAGGACTGAGCTAGTGTTAGCATTAATTCAGGGCTCTTGTGACAGAACTATTGCTGGTGACTGAGTACATCAGTTCTGAATTTCATAGTAGATGATAGATTGGGGAAACTTAAAATAAGGTGTGTGTCCACAGTTCTTCATTAGAACTAATTTGGGAACTGGGCACTGTTCATGTATCCAGTGATGAAGAATAATAGATCATTAAACCTTGAAGAGTTGAGACATTTGAACAGAAGTTACATTACTTCAAGTCTAGTCTTGGCAGGAGTGGCATTTAGACCTACTCTTTATGGTTTTTTTTCCTTCCTGGCTATAATAACTTAAGCACTTTTGCCTTTCTATGAATTCCCTGCCATGATGCTCTCCCTTGTTCCATGCAAAAAGGCAACAGACACAGCTTACCATGGACTGAGACTTCGACAATCAGGAGGACAAATAGCATTTCCTTCTTATAAATATTTAGTTCGGGTTTCTTGTTAGAAAACCAAATCTTACCACCACAAGGACTAAACAAGAAACAATTTATTTTGTGTGTGTGTCTCTGTGTGTGTATTTGTATATATATACACACACACATATATACATAAAATATTGTATAGAAATAATACATATTGCATCTACAAAAGGCACCTGGAAAAACAACTATTAAGAAATTACTATGCTCCAGCTTGGGACCATCCTCTGCCACAGTGCACCATATTCAAGTGGTACAGGAAGGTAGCTAACCACTCAGTGACACAGATAAATCAGACATGCAGGTGAGACCTGCCCTGCCTCTTAGAAGATCCTGTCCAGAAACCTCTGGCTCCAAATGCAAGGGTACCCACATTTATGAAAGAAACTTTGCTAAAGCTCAAAGCACACATTGCACTTCACACAATAATTGTGGGTGACTTCAACACCCCACTCTCATCAATGGATAGATCAGGAAAGCAAAACCTAAACAGAGACATGGGGAAACTAACAGAAATTTTGGACCAAATGGATTTAACAGATATCTACAGAACTTTTTATCCTAAATCAATAGAATAAAATTTTTCTCAGCTCCTGAAGTACCTTCTCCAAAATTGACCCTATAAATGGTCACAAAACAGACCTCAACAGAAAAATGAATGAACTAATATAATTCCTCCTATCAGATCACTATGGAGTAAGGGTGGTCTTCAATAGCAACAAAAACAAAAGAAAGCCCACATACACATGGAAGCTGAACAATGGTCTACTCAATGACTTGGTCAAGAAAGAAATAAGGAAAGAAATCAAAGACTTTTTAGAATTTAAAAAAATGAAGGCACAGCATACCCAAATTTATGGGACACAATGAAAGCAGTGCTAAAAGGAATACTCATAGCTCTGCGTGCCTCCAAAAAGAAGCTGGAGAGAGCATACACTAGCTGTGAACAGCACACCTGAAAGCTCTAGAACAGAAAGAAGGTAATACACCCAAGAGGAGGAGATGGCAGGAAATCATCAAACTCAGGGCTGCAATCAATCAAGTGGAAACAAAGAGAACTATACAAAGAATCAACAAAACCAGGAGCTGGTTCTTTGAGAAAATCAACAAGATCAATAAACCTCTAGCCAGACTAACCAAAGAGCACAGAGACAGTATCCAAATCAACAAAATTAGAAATGAAAAGGGAGAAATAACAGGAACCAAGGAAATTCAAAAAAAATCATCAGATATTACTACAAAAGTATATACTCAACACAACTGGAAAATCTGGATGAAATGGACAATTTCCTGGATACATATAAAATACCAATGTTAAATCAGGATAGACCATCTAAACAGTCCCATAACCCCTAAATAAATAGAAGTAGTCATTGAAAGTCTCCCGAACCAAAAAATAATAATAATAACCATAATAAATAAATAAATAAATAAATAAATAAATAAATAAATAAAAGCAAAGTACCAGCTCATTTTAGAGTAGAATTCTATAAGACCTTCAACAAAGACCTAACACCAATACTGTTCAAACTAGTCCACACAACAGAAACAGAAGGAATACTACCCAACTTGTTCTATGAAGCCACAATTATGCTGATACCAAAAGCACACAAATATCCAAGAAAGAGAACTTCAGACCAATTTCTCTTATGAATATAGATGCAAAAATGCTCAATAAAATTCTTGCCAACAGAATCCTAGAAAACATCAAAAAGATCATTCATCCTGATCAAGTAGGATTCTTCCCAGGGATCCAGGGATGTTTCAGTATATCCAAATCCATCAATGTAATTCACTACATAAACAAACTCAAAGCACAAAAAACAAAAACAAAAACACATGGTCATTTCAGTAGATGTTGAAAAAGCATTTGACAAAATTCAGCATCTCTTCATGTTAAAAGTCTTGGAAAGAACAGGAATTCAATGCTCATACCTAAACATAGTAAAAGAAATCTACAGCAAACCAGTAGTCAACATCAAATTAAATATAGAGAAACTTGAAGCAATCACATTAAATCAGGGACTACAAGGCTGACTTCTCTCTGCATATTTATTCAGTGTAGTACTTGAAGTTCTAGCTAGAGCAATTAGCAAAAGAAGATCAAAGGGATACAAATTGGAAAGGAAGAATTCAAAGTATAACTATTTGCAGATGAAATGATAGCATACTTAAGCTACTCCAAAACTCTATCAGAGAACTCCCACAGCTGATAAACAACTTCAGCCATGTGGCTGTTAATAAAATTAACTCGAACAAATCATTACCCTTCTTATACTGAAAGGATAAACAGGCTGAAAAAAATTAGGGAAATGACACACTTTACAATAGTCAGAAAAAAGATAAAGTATCTTAGTGTGACTCTATCCAAATAAGTCAAAGATCCATATGACAAGAACTTCAATTCTCTGAAGAAAAAAAAATCAAAGATGATCACATAAAATGGGTAGATCTCCCTTCCTCATAGATTGGCTTGATTAATATAGTAAAAATGGTCATCTTGTCAAATAGATTCAATGTAATCCCATCAAAATTCCAACTCAGTTCTTCATAGAGTTAGAAAAAGCAATTCTCAAATCCATCTGGAATAACAAAAACAAAAACAAAACAAACAAACAAACAAACAAAAAACCAGGAGAGCTAAAACTATTCTCAACAGTAAAAGAACTTCTGGGGGAATCGGTATCCCAGACCTCAAGCAGTACAACAGAGCAATAGTGTTTAAAAACTCCATGGTATCAGTAGAGTGACAGGCAGGTAGATCAATGGACTAGAATTGGAGACCCAGAAATAAAGATTTTTCCATTTTGGAGCATAGATGTTCAGAATTGAGAGTTCTTCTTGGTGGATATTTCCTTTGACAAGCAGTAAAAAGTGTCCTGTGTCCCTTTTGATGATTTTAGGATGAAAGTCAATATTTTCTAATATTAGAATGGCTACTCCAGCTTGTTTCCTGAGACCATTTGCTTGTAAAATTGTTTTCCAGCCTTTTACTCTGAGGTAGTTTGTCGTTGACACTGAGGTGTGTTTCCTGTATGCAGCAAAATGTAGGGTCCTATTTATGTATCCAGTCGGTTAGTCTATGTCTTTTTATTGGGGAATTGAGTCCACTGATGTTAAAAGATATTAAGGATTAGTGATTATTACTTCCTGTTATTTTTTATGTTATTTTTATGTTTGAGTGGTTATCTTATTTTAGGTTTGCTGAAAGAAGGTTACTATCTTGCTTTTTACAGGGTCTAGTTTCCCTACTTGTATTGGCATTTTCTACCTATTATCCTTTGTAGGGCTGGGTTTGTGGAAAGATATTGTGTAAATTTGGTTTTATCATGGAATATCTTGGTTTCTTCATCTATGGTGTTTGAGAGTTTTGCTGTGTATAGTAGCCATGGCTGGAATTTTTGTTCTCTTAGAGTTTGCGTGAGATCTGCTCAGGATCTCCTAGCTTTCATGGTCTCTGGTGAGAAGTCTGGTGTAATTCTGATAGGTCATCCTTTATATGTTACTTGGCCTTTTTCTCTTAGTGCCTTTAATATTCTTTCTTTGTTTAGTACATTTGCGGTTTTGATTATTATGTGACAGGAAGTATTTTTGTTCTGGTCCAGTCTGTTTGGAGTTCTGTAGGCTTCTTGTATGTTCATGGGCATCTCTCTCTTTAGGTTAGGGAAGTTTTCTTCTATAATTGTGTTGAAGATATTTTCTGGCCCTTTAATTTGTAAATCTTCACTCTCATCTATACCTATAATCCTTAGGTTTGGTCTTCTCATTGAGTCTTGGATTTCCTGGATGTTATGGGTTACAAGCTTTTTGCATTTTGCATTTTCTTTGACGGTTGATCAACGGTTTCTATGGTATCTTCGCATCTGAGATTCTTTCTTCAATCTCTTGTATTCTGTTGTTATTTCCATCCATGACTCCTCATATCTTCCCAAGGTTTTCTATCTCCAGATTTGTCTCAGTTTGCGATTTCTTTATTCTTTCTACTTTCATTTTTAGATCTGGATGGTTTTGTTCATTTCATTCTCTTGTTTGTTTGTGTTTTCCGCTAGTTCTTTAAGAGATTTTTTTCATTTTTTTAATTCTCTATTCTTTTTTTACATTCCAAAGGCTTTCCCCTTTTCCAGTTCCCCCTCACCATACATCCCATACGTCCTCTCCCTCCCCCAACTATTCCTCACTCACCCCCCCAACCATTTCTCTGTTCTGGTACTCTCCTACAAAACCGGATCCAAACTTTTCAGGCCCAGGGTCCTCTCCTTCCTTCTTCTTGATAATCCTTTGTCTTGCTAATTGTGCCTTGAATATTTAGGGTTTCTGGGCTCATTAATATCCACTTATCAGTGATTTCATTCCATGTGCATTCTTTTGTGATTGGGTTAACTCACTTACGATGATATTTTCCAGATCTAACCATCTGCCTACAAATAGCATGAATTCTTTATTTTTAATCTGAGTAATATTCCATTACACACACACACACACACACACACACACACACACCACATTTTCTGTATCCATTTCTCCTTTGAGGGATATCTGGGCTCCTTCCAACTTCTGGCTATTATAAACAAGGCTGCTATGAACATAGTGGAGCACGTGTCTTTATTGTATGCAGGGGAATCCTCTGGGTATATGCCCAGGAGTTGTATGCCAGAGTCCTCTGGAAGTGTCATGCCCAATTTTCTGAGGAACAGCCATACTGATTTCCAGAACGGTTGTATCATCTTAAAATCCCACCAACAGTGGAGGAGTGTTCTTCTTTCTCCACATCCTCGCCAGTACCTGTGGTATCTTGAGTTTTTAATCTTAGCTATTCTGACTGGTGTGAGGTGGAATCTCAGGGTTGTTTTTATTTGCATTTCCCTGATGACTAATGATGTTAAACATCTCAAGGTGTTTTTCAGTCATGCATTGAATCTGTAGATTACTTTTGGCTGGTTATAAAATCAACTCAAGCAATTCAGTAGCCTTTCTGTACTCAGAGGACAAGCAGGTTGAGAAAGAAGTTAGGGAAATAACACCCTTCACAATAGCCACAAACAACATAAAATACCTTGGTGTGACTCTAACCAAACAAGCAAAAGATCTGTATGTCAGGAACTTCAAATCCTTGAAGAAAGAAATCGACAAAGACGTCAAAATATGGTAAAATATTTCTTGCTCTTGGATTGCCAGGATCAATATAGTAAAAATGGCCTTCTTGCCAAAAGCAATCTACAGATTCAATGCAATCCCTATCAAAATCCCAACTCAATTCTTCATAGATCTAGAAAGAGCAATTCTCAAATTCATCAGGAGCAACAAAAACCCCAGGATAGCTAAAACTATTCTCAACAATAAAAGGACTTCTGGGGGAATCAGTACCCAGGTTCAAGCAGTACTACAGAGCAATTGTGTTAAAAACTGCATGGTGTTGGTACAGCAACAGGCAAGTAGATCAATTGAATAGGATTGAAGACCCAGAAATGAACCCACAGACTTATGGTCACTTGATTTTGATATAGGAGCCACAACCATCCAGTGGAAAAAGGATAGCCTTTTCAGCAAATGGTGCTGGTTCAACTGGAGGTCAACATGCAGAAGAATGAGAATTGACCCACTCTTATCTCCTTGTACTAAGATCAACTCCAAGTGGATCAAGGACCTCTTTAAGAGATTTTTATGTTTCCACTTTCATGACTTCTGCCTGCTGACCCAAGTTCTGTATTTCATTAAGTGATTTTTGCATTTCATCTTTATTGGCTTCTATCTGTTGATTCATATTCTCCTGAATTTCTTTGAGTGATTTTATTGTTTCCATTGTAAGGGCTTCTAACTTATTCATGTTCCTCTGTCTTTCTGTAAGAGATATATTTATGTCCTTTTTCTGTTCCTCTAACAACATCATGACCAGTGAAATTAAATCCAAATCTTGTGTTTCTAGTGTTTTGGGGTATCTAGGACTTGCTGTTATTGGATAATGGGTTTGGATGTTGCCATTTTGCCTTGATTTCTGTTAGTAAAGGTCCAACATTTGCCTTTTGCCATCTGGTTATCTCTGGCGCTAGTTGTTCCTGTTGTCACTGTCTGGTGCTTGAACCTCCTGTAATCCTATAAGGCTATTTCTGCTCCTCTGGATAACTTGGTTTCCCCTGGCATAGATTGCTGATGGGCTGCCCTACTCTATGGTGCCATTGGAACCCTGGTGTGCTTTTTCCAAAGCAATGTTATACTCAGGGTTGCCTCTGTGTACCTGGAGTTGCCTGTCCTCTTTGTCTGAGAGCAAAGATGGTAGCAGGGAGCCTCTCCAAGTGCTGGTTACTCTGCACAGCAAATGACCCATGACCGCGCTGCTACACAGATGACCTACAGAGCTTCCCAGGTCTTAGGCGCAGGCAAGTGTCCCAAGTGATGTTAAACTCAGGATATCTATGTGAACCTGGTGCTGTCTGTATGGAAGTGAAGATCACAGTGGGGCCCTGATGTTCATTTTTAATGGTGACTGATATTTCTATAAATTGATGCCATTTGAAGCAGCATAAAAACAAATGAGGTATAGGATTACTGTAAATATGGATTTACTGTATCTGCTTGGTGGAATTTTAGCACAACAATATTTATTTACTCATTCATTAATCCATTCATTAATCTTTATATCCTACCTGCAGTTTTACCTCCATCTACTCTTCTTCTTTCTTTTACCTAACCTCTCATCTTTCCCTCTATCCTTTTTCCTTGAGGTTATCTTGAGAAAAAAGCAGGCATTCCACAGATATCAACCAGCATTGCAGATGCCATAATACTAGGCACCTACTCTACTCGTAAGGCTGGAAAAGACAACTCAACAGGAAGAAAGGGTCACAAAGGCATGTAACAGAGTCAATGATAGCCCTTTCTTCCAGACATGGGACTCACACAGCCATTTTTAAGACTTTATTTTGGTGTTAAGGATTTGGCATAGTGGCAGCTAAACTAGGTAGTATTCATGTAAGCACGGGCCCTGGATTCAGTCTTCAGTTACAGGAAAGAAAAACAGACATTTATTTTAAAGGTGATTGATTCGATTTTGAACCTTCTCAACTTTCTACATAAACAAATAGAAATGTTCATGTAGCCAAAAATCACACTAATGAAACATCTGCATTTCATGTAAGAATCTTTCAAAGTCATTGAGATGTTTATCTTAGAATATGTGAGGGCTTGGGTAAGAGTTAAGATAGGTATGTTTGTTTTCCCCGAAACCCTTGTTCCAAAGCAGTTCATCAAGGAGTGAAGTCGAGTATATGTGTTAAATATAAGATACCAGTGCTATACACCATAGACCCAGAGAAGCTAAACAAGAAGGATAGCTGAAACAAGGATGTTTGAATCTCACTTAGGAGAGGAAATAAAATGGTATAAAAAGGGAGGTGGAGGGAGGAAGGGAGAGAGACGCGATGGTGAAGGGAATGGGGTGATGTTCATGATCAGGTGTGGGGAGGGGTAGGAGAGATGGACAGATGCCTATGAGAATGAATTGAAATCTGAAATTGACAGGGTTGGCAAGCTGGGTGGCATATCCAAGACATAAAAGAGACATGGGATACGGGAGGTGCACAAGAATAAATGGGCATAAACTTCACTGTGACAAAGAGAACTTGGGATATGGAACCTGAAGAGGCCACCTCCTGTAGCTAGGCAGAAACCACAGTTGAGCAAAAAGGACACCAACTCATCCCCAAAACCTTTGAACTAAAATTTATACCCTCTACAAGAAATTCTGGAACTGGGGGATGGAGCAGAGACTGAGGGTGTGGCCATCCAATACCCATCCTAACTTGGTCACTATCCTATGGGCAAGTATGAATTTCTGGCAATATTAGTCATAGGCTGTTTTGCTTACAGACAGAAGTCTAGCATGGCTGTCCTCTGATAGGCTTCACCCAGCAGTTCAGACAGATGCAGACACTCACAGTCAAACAGTGGATGGAGCTTGGGGAGTCTTTTGGAAAAGTAGGAGTAAAGACTGCAGCTGTGAAGATGATAGGAACTCCAATGGAATACCAACAAAGTCAACTAACCTGAATCTTTGGGGCTCTCAGAAACTGAACCACCAACTAAAGAACATACACAGGCTGGACCTAGGCCTCCCGCACAAATGAAGTAAATATGCAGCCTAGTCTTCAAGTGGGTTCCAAATAACTGGATTAGGGGGTATTGACTGTCTGTAGGATATGGGGTGGCACCTTGTCTGGCCTCAGAGAGAGAATGTTCTTAGCCCTACAGAGACTTTATGGCGAGGATGAAGAGATACCTGTGGGGGGGCACCCTCTCAGAGGACAAGGGAAAGGTATAGAGGGTGAGAGGATTGTGGAAGGAGGTGAAGAAAAATGAATAGAGGATTGAAATTAATTACATCTTGAATTTGTCCTATTGTTTTTGAAGATTGAATTTTTAACTATCTAATTATTTTCAGTTCATTTTATTTTGTGAATATTTTGATTAGTATCTTTTTCTCTTCAAAGAATTTTGTCAGAATGCATGAATAGCTTTATGTAAATATTTTCTGCCTGAAAGTTTAAGTTATATATACTTTTACAGTTTTGAAGATCTTTGTTTGGTTGTACATAATGGAATGTAGAGTTTTCTTGTTAATTTGCTTATCATCTCAATCTTGCCATTATTTAGTTTAATACCTATTCTGCTGTTTAGTTTGTCATTGTCTGTATCTAGTGTTACCTAGTCATATTTTCAGGTAGTCTTAACTCTTCATCTAATTTCTCCTATTTGTCATTTCTCCTTTTTAGACTTTCCTCCAGTTAGCTAACATTTGTCCATTCCCACTGTTACCAATTGAAAAGTTGCCCTAACTTACCTCTATCAAGCTTAATATCATCTCAGTTCATTTGCTAAACCATTTTGTTTTCTTCCTTAAAATATATCTCTTAAGTTGTTTTTGAATAATCTCTAAAGCAATTAATCATATAGTTGCTTCCATAAATATTTTTCTTAGTTCACTTCAATTCTCACCTCTGTGTTTTAATTCTTTTCTCTCATTACTTTTTCCTTAACACATAGCTGTCCCATGTTTTGTGGTTGAATTCATGCTTTTGGATTTTTCTAGAATATTCTCTAGCTTTAACTCTCTGTATCCAAAGAATTTTCCAATTACCCAAAATAGGCATGAAACATTTTTGGTTTATTTGTCTGTTTCTAAAATCAGTGCAGCTGTATTGTAGTCTATCCACATGGCACTAAAACACACTGAAATTATTTCTTAAGCAAGTTTGTTCCCTGAGTCCTAGGATAGCACACATATTCATTACATCTTGGGTATAAATTAAAATATAGTACAATAATTATTTGAAGATTTACTATCTAGATAAATATGGATTTGTGTTTGTGTGTATTTATGTGTGTTTGTGTATGAGTGTGCATTCATGGATGTTTCTGTGTGTGTATCACTGGAAATGCAGATAAGTATTGCATGAAAAACTGTCATTACCTCCATGGACATGAGAGTCAATCAGGAAATGACAAGGCAAGCACTCAGTGCTTCAAGTTCCCAGAAATCCTTGCAGTCTTCTGTGAAATCAGATTCGTCATCACTGAGAACTGCTCCATCCTCAGCACTTTCAGATTTTCAGTGGTAGATCTTTCAAGCAGGAATCCAGTCATGAAAAATAATAAGGGATATCTTGTCAGAGTAACTCTTTCCATGGAAGGAGACAATGCTTTGATTTCATGCTTATTAGTGGAATTATGTAGCTTATGCTGCTTAGGATAGGGAAAGTGCATTTATTTTAATGAGTATATCTCATCAGGCTATGTGTAAGTATGTCTCAGGCTGGGATAATTTGATGTGAGAGTTTTGGCTTCCTCAAACTTCTGGGCAGCATGAGGAAGAGCTGGCTACAGCATGTGCTGTACACCTTTGCTTAACTCTGTGTGTGTTCTCATCTCTCACACAGCAGTGATCCTTTGAGTGACTGCCTTAATGACTTTGTGAGTGAGCATTCTCTTGAGGTAGAAAAATATAATTTCCTGGAAGCAAAGTAATTCCTTTATTTCTGAAGAATATAATGACTATAAAATTAACATGTATATATCTGTTTATATTCAATAAAAATTTTATCAGAGAAAGATAATATAATTTTCTGATTTGCTAAATTTATACAAAAGGCTGTTAGCAGATGATTGTGTTAAGACCCATTTCAGACAATGGGTTTAAAAATAGGTAAGTCTAGAAATTTTGACTTTTTTCTTTTAGCATTTTGAAGTATGTGAGGTTTCTTAAAGGCACCCAGCATAGGTCTTCTTTATTGATACTGCTGTCTTAAATCCATGTTCACATTCATTTTTCTGTAGTTTGCCAGAAATTAAATAGTTTAATAAATTCCTCATTTTGCTCTAGATAGATATTTATTTCATCTTCCTTTCCTGATATATGCAAGTACATGTCTCTTTGCTAATATCATTTTTTACATTCTCTTATCTGAATGCGGATGCAAAGAAACCATTAAAATTGATAGCAATATCTACCACTTCACTGAATAAATTATGCTTTTCATTTTGTGAAGGTCCCATTATCTCTGGCCCTGACCCCTTCTTTCTTCTCAATGTGAAAGGATGCTGATTTATTTCAAATTCATGTACAAGAATCTTCCTTTCATTTTCTACCCTTAATTTTATTATCTTTTTTTTTTAGCCCATTGCCTTCATTTGGTTATCGCATCTCTCCTCTCTATCTCATATTTTTTTTTATGCTGAGCATTTTCTTCTTTCTGGGCTTTGATTACTTTTTGCACCCTCCTCTCTCTCCATATTTGCTTTTTATTCTTCCTAAAACCATATTTATTTCTAGATGATATGCATGGTCCTCTAGGATAATTTAATTTACCCTTTAGTATATTTCACTTACTCATTCCTTTAACTCTCTCCATTCATTTTTCATTTAGTTAGCATCTATGTCTCTATTTCAAATTTACTTTTTTTTACTGAAGGAAAATCACATTTTTGTCGTTCCCCACTCTCCCATCCCAACCCCACTCTCCTACCCCCATCTCATCCTTGCTTTTTGGGTATTCTTTTGGTTGATCTAACCCCAAATCTAAGTTTATTTCTTTGATTTCACTCTCAGATTTTTTCATTCTTATATTTTTAATCTGTTGATTAAGATTACTCTTGGAATTCCCAAGAATGCTCATTCTCTTGGCCTTTAAAAACATTGTAAGAAAGCATGATAAGCAGAGGAGAATTAAATGCAGGAACAGAATTAATGAGATCTCTGTTGGAGCTATCAATTTTAAAGTCCATACACAGAAAGCCATTAAATGTTCAGATAATTGCACCAGTCTCACTGTATAGTTTTTGTTTGACTACCTGCAGAATATAGCACAAGAGGTCATTTAATCTACTGCTCTATGGCCTGAAGAGTCTCATGCATCATACTCTCTACAAGATGTCCTTTTGCTTTAGTTCCTACCAGTTTAAATGGTATTTGGAAATCTTGGTAAATATTTGGGGAGGCTGCAGTAGTCATAGGAAAATAAAACTTATGTGGATAGAAATTATAGAAATGTCAACTACTGTACAAGATGTTATTGGAACCATCAAACATTTTATCAGGAAATAAGGTTTTAAAATTACTTCAAAATATTTAAAAGTCTGATAAATTTTAGTATTTTGCTTTACCATTCTATAAAGATGAATATAATAACAAATTGAGTTTCTATATTAGATATATTTAATATATCTAGTATATAAGTTATATAGATATATTATCTATGTCTATGTATATCTCTGTCTCTGCCTCTGTCTCTGTCTCTATCTCTATCTCTATCTTTATTTCTATCTCTATCTCTATATATGTTATATAGTATCTTGGTGACAAAGAGTCAAGTTTATTCAGGAGACTATGTTTGGCTACTTCTTGTGCACCTCCAGTAGTCAATTGAGTCCTGATCAATTCTGTCAATTAGATTAATATTTTTTAGAAAAATAAGCATTGTGATATCAGAAATTATTATATGAAGGTAAATACTGAACCATTATGAACTCAACTAGAATGATAATTTCAAATGAATCATGTTGAATATACTATTAACAATATTTCTGACTCACTGTCTGACGTACTGCATATCACCTATTTCTAAGCCAAAGGTTCAATAGATATTTAGAGAATTAGGGTGTTCATTGAATCATATCTTGTTTCATAGATGGGAAATATCAGACTGAGTATATATTCAATTGTTCTAAATAATAAGCATAGTCCCTGGTTGGAACTCAAAAATATCATCCTAAGTGAGGTAACCCATCACAAAAGAATATGCATGGAATGCAATCACTGATAAGTGAATATTAATTAGCCCAGAAGCTCTGAATACTCAAGACACAATTAGCATATCAAATGATTCCCAAGAAGAAGGAAGGAGAGGGCCCTGGTCCTGGAAAGGCTTGATCCAGCATTGTAGGGGAGTGCCAGGACAGAAAAATGGGAGGTGGTGATTGGGGAATGGGTGGAGTGAAGAGGGTGCATGGGACATATGGGGAGGGGACTACCACGAAAGGGGAAAGCATTTGGAATGTAAACAAAGAATATAGAAAATAAAAAAAGAAGCATAGTCCTTAGAAGGTAATTTACTAAAATAACAAAAAGTGATTATCACTTCAATTATAATATAATATAATATAATATAATATAATATAATATATAAATAAAAATAATAAAAATAACTTCAGGGACGGTAGGGAAATTACTTGGACTCTGCGAATTCGAAAACTATAATTTACTGTGAAAGAAATATATACCATACCATAAATAGACTTTAGTTAAAGCATCTGATGACCAACTAACAGCAATACCAAAACTAAATCTGTAGGTCATAGTGTGGAGTCAATATTAAAATTCTCTGAAATGGTAAGCTCACAGCAAGTTTGCTGGCATTATAAGACCTGCACAAAATTAAACCAACAAAACCTTGGCATTGATGGTAAGGATCTCAATGGATGCCACAACTAGGTGAGGAACAATTGGCAATTAACAGCTTCTAGGAGATAGAATGTTAATTGTCTTTTGGGATATGGTCCCTGACCGGCTGCCATTCACCAGTGCATGCACTCACCCTATGGACATAGTGGGAGCAGCTCAGTCACTGAGTTTCAGAAGGATACATGAACTTCAGAGGAAAACATACTTGGGAGAGAGGAAACATGTAAGAAGTTGAAGGTGAGGAAATGGGGATAGTATATTTAAAACACATATTTATATATGAAATTCTAAATTACTTAAAAATATGCTAATGTAAGAAAATTTAGTCAATAGAGATATATTAATATTAAGATGGCATTTTTGTATTTTATTGTGTTATATTATTATTTGTAACAGATTTAATTTTAAATCTATTTTGGTCATAATCTTGTTCTATATCAAGCACTTCAAAATCCTCTCCTAAGTCTATCCACCAGAACCTTTTCAAAAAACAAAACAAAACAATAAAACCCCCAAACTCAATAAAATAAAAAATTCTCCCCCAAAGTTAGAAAGTTGAATAAAATAACACCCAAAAGGAAACAAAGAATAAACCCAACTGACAGCAAATACAAACACACACACACACACACACACACACACACACACGAACACATGCACAAAAAAATGACAAAAAAAAAGCAAAACAGAATGAACCCTGCAACCAGTCCTGCAACACACAGAGAAAGCAATACTTCCAGGTGCTCTAACACCACCAGGATCATAGGATCAGAGATGAGGAGGACATAACGTCTGTCCCAACACCACGTGGTATAACTGGAACCAGCAGGATCTAGGGACACCGGAACCACGCCTTACCCATGGCACCTGTACCTTCTGGTCTGGGTTGGTTTTCCTCGGGCTCAAACTCTGCACACAGTTCCTTGACACCCAGAGAAGGCTCCACTCCTAGGCACTCTAACAAGCCCAGGATCCCAGGTCACCAGAAGCTTGGTCACATGAGGATCTCAGGTCCACAGAGGCAGCTTGACACCCAGTAGCTCTGACATACCCAGGACCTCAGGATCTCAGAATCCCAGAATCCCAGAATCACAGGACCACAGAGACAGCTGGACTCTGAGGAGTCCTGATATCACCAGGATCACAAGAAGGACAGGCACCAGTCAGATACAGCAAATGCAGGTAGCACTAGAGATAATCAGACGACCGGAGGCAAGCATAAGAGCATAAGCAATAGAAACTAAGGTTACTTGGAATCATCAGAACCCAGTTTTCCCATCCAAGCAAGTCCTGGATATATCATAATTGTAAAAGCAAGATCCTGATCTAAAATCACTTCTCGTGAAGATAGAGGTCTTTAAGAAGGCCATAAATAACTCCCTTAATGAAAAACAGAACACAAGTAAACAGGTAGAAAGCCTTAAAGAAGGAATACAAAAATCCCTTAAAGAATTACAGGAAAACACAGTCAAACTGGCAAAGGAAATGAACAAAATCATCCAAGATCTAAAATTGGAAAGAGAAATAATAAATAAATCAGAAAGGGAGACAACCCTGGAGTCAGAAAACCTAGGAAAGAGATCAGGAACCATAGACGCAAGCATTACCCACAGAATACAAGAGATAGATGAGAAGCTCACGTGCAGAAGATACCATAGAAAACATTGACACAACAGTCAAAGAAAGTACAAAGTCCAAAAAGCATGTAACCCAAAACATCTAGGAAATCCAGAACACAATGAGAAGACTAAACCTAAGAATTGTAGGTATAGAAGAGAGCCAAGATCTACAATTTAAAGGGTCAGTAAATATATTCAACAAAATTATAGAAGAAAACTTCCCTAACCTAAAGAGAGAGATGCCCAGGGACATATGAGAAGCCTACAGAACTCCAAACAAACTGGACCAGAACAGAAATTCCTCCTGTCACATAATAGTCAAATACACCAAATGCACTAAACAAAGAAAGAATATTAAAAGCATTAAGCAAAAAAGATAAAGTAATATAAAAAGACAGACCTATCAGAATCACACCAGGCTTCTCACCAGAAACTATGAAAGTAAGAAGTTCCTGGGAAGATGTGGTACAGACCCTAAGAGAAAATAAATGCCAGCCCAGGCTACTATACCTAGAAAAATGCTCAATTACCATAAATTGAGAAAACAAGATATTCTATGACAAAACAAAATTTACACAATATATTTCCACAAATCCACCTCTACAAAGAATATTAGAGGGAAACACCAACACAAGGAGCGAAACTACACATTAGAAAAAGCAAGAAGGTATTCTATCAACAAACACAAAAGAACATAGCCACACAAACCTAATTCCACCTCTAACATAAAAAGTAATAGGAAGTAACAAGCACTTTTCCTTAATATCTCATAACATCAATTAAATCAATTCCCCCAATAAAACAGACTAACAGGACCAACCATTTTGCCGCATACAGGAAATGCACCTACATCAGACACTACATCAGAGTAAAAGTATGTACAACAATTTTCCAAGCAAATGGTCTTAAGAAACAAGCTGGATTAGCCATTCTAATATTGAAAAAAAATCAACTTTCAACCTAAAGTTTTCAAAAAGAAACAAGGAAGGACACTTCATACTGGTCAAAGGAAAAATCTATTAAGATGAACTCTCAATTCTGAACATCTATGCTCCAAATGCCAGGACACCCACATTCATAAAAGAAACTTTGCTAAAGCTCAAAGCATATATCACCCCCCACAAAATAATAGTGGGAGACTTCAACAACCCCCTTTCATCAATGTACAGATCATGGAAAAAGAAACTAGACAGAGACACAGTGAATACTTTCTTTTTATTAGAAATATTCTTTATTTACATTTTAAATGATTTTCCCTTTCCTGGTTACCCCCACTGTGTCAGGAGCCATTTTACCTGACATTACCTGCTTTGGCAGGCTTGAGAGGTATAAGGTTGAGTCTCTCTCATGGGTAGGAGCTAAGGACTGTCGCAAGAGTGACCACAAGATGTTCCAGCCTCAACTTACCCAACATGTTCCAGCCCTGCCCTAACCTCAAGTTACTCAAGATGTTCCAGCCCTACACTAACCTCAACTTACCCAAGATGTTCCAGCCCAAACCACAGAACATTCCAGCTTACACAAGCAGCAGATGTGCCAAGCTGAAGAACTTTTCCCCGCTGTCCCTTGTAGCCCACCCTTGCTTGTGTGAAGTTCCTCATTTGAGTACTATATTACTAAGAATTTGTGCTCAGTAAAGAGAGACCTTGACGCGATCATACTGACTCTCTTTCTTTATGTGCTTGGTCTCTTTTCTCTCTCGCCCTCCCCCCCCATTTGATCCTCAGGTAGCGCCTCTTTGGGGACCCTGAATAACTGGACCTGCTGGACAGGTTCACCACTGAAAGTCCCATAAGCCATCTCCCCTCCTCCTGTTCCCCAATCAACCCCCTCCTGCTTCTGTGTCTTGGTATTCCCCTACATTGCTGCATGGAGTCTTTCCAGGAACAAGGGTCTCTCCTCCCCTTGATATCCAACAAGGCCATCCTCTTCTGCCTTTACTACTAGAGCCATGAGTAATAGCATGTGTACTATCTGGTTGAAGTTTTTGTCCCTGGAAGCTCTGGGAGTACTGAGTAGCTCATATCCTTGTTCCTCCTATGGCACTGCAAACCCCTTCAGTGCCTTGGGTCCTTTCTCTATCTCCCCCATTGGGGACCTTGTGCTCAGATTAATGGCTGGCTGAGAGTGTCCCTCTCTGTGTTTGTCATGCACTAGCAGAGCTTCTCAGTGACAGATATATCTGACTCCAGTCAGCAAGTACTTATGAGCATCGATAATAGTGTCTGGGTTTTGTAACTGTATATGGGATGGATTACTAGGTGGGATAATCTCTGGATGGTCTTTTCCTCAGATTTTGCTCCACACTTTGGCTCTGTAACTCCTGTGGGTATTTTGTTCCCACTTCTAAGAAGGACCAGAGTATTCATACTTCTTCCTTTGACATCATTTGATATGTGAATTGTGTCTTGGGTATTCCAAGCTTCTGGGCTAATATCCACTTATCAGTGAGTGCATACTATGTGTGTTATTTTGGGATTGGGTTACCTCACTTAGGATGATATTTTCCAGTTCTACCCATTTGCCTAAGAATTTTCAGGAATTAATTGTTTTTAATAGCTGAGTAGTATCCAATTTTGATTAATAAAATCAAAAATGAAAAGGGAGACATAACAACATAAACTGTGGAATTTCAAAAATTCATAAGATCCTACTACAAAAGATTATACTCAACAAAATTGGAAAACCTGGATGAAATGGACAATTTTCTAGACACATACCAGGTTACAAAGTTAAAACACGATCAGATAAACAATCTAAACAGTCCCATAACCTCTAAAGAAAAAGAAGTAGTCATTAATAGTCTCCCCTTAAGAAAAGCCCAGTACCAGTTGGGTTTAGTGGAGAATTCTTTCAGAACTTTGAAGAAGACCTAATACCAATGCTCTTCAAATATTCCACAAAATAGAAACAGAAAGAAGGCTACCCAATTTGTTCTCTGAAGCTACAACATGCTTATTCCTAAATCACACAAAGATCAAAGAAAGAGAATTTCAGACCAATTTCCCTTATGAACATTGATGCCAAAATATTCAATAAAATTCTTGCCAACCAAATACAAGAACACATTAAAATGGTCATTCACCACTAACAAGTAGGCTTCATCCCAGGGATACAGGGATGGTTCAATATATGGAAATCCATCCAAGTAATCCACTACATAAACAAATTCAATGAAAAAAAACACACATGAAAATTTCATTAGATGATGAAAAATCATTTGACAAAACTCAGTATCCATTCATGTTAAAACTCTTGGAAAGATCAGGAATTCAAGATCCATACCTAAACAAAGTAAAAGCAATATACAGCAAACCAGTAGCCAACATCAAACTAAATGGAGAGAAACTAAAATCAGGAACTAGACAAGGCTGCCCTCTCTCTCCCTATCTATACATGTAGTACTTGAATTCCTAGCTAGAGCAAATAGGCAACAAAAGGAGGTCAAATGAATACAAATTGGAAAGGAAGAAGTCAAACTATCACTATTTGCAGATGATAGTATTCTTAAGGGACTCCAAAAATCTCTACCAGAGAACTCCTACAGCTAGTAAACAACTTCAGCAAAGTGGCTGGATATAAAACTAATGCAAACAATTCAGTACCCTTCCTATACTCAGAGGATAAATGAGGTGAAAAAGAAATTATGGAAAAGACACTCTTCACAATAGTAACAAACAATATAAAGTACCTTGGTGTGACTCTACCCAAATAAGTGAAAGATCTGTATGACAAGAAAGAACTTCAAGTCTCTAAAGAAAAAAAAAATGAAGAAGATCTCAGAATTTGGAAAGATCTTTCATGATGATGGACTGACAGGATTAATATAGTAAAAATGTTCATCTTTCCCAAAGCAATCTCCATCAAAATTCCAAATCAATTCTTCACAGTTATAAAGAGCATTTTGCAAATTCATTTGTAATAATAAAAAACCCATTATAGTGAAAATATTTATTTATTTATTTATTTATTTATTTATTTGAGACAGGGTTTCTCTGTGTAGCCTTGGCTGTCCTGGAACTCACTCTGTAGATCAGGCTGGCCTCGAACTCAGAAATCTGCCTGCCTCTGCCTCCCAAGTCTGGGTTTAAAGGCATGTGCCACCACCTCCTGGCATGAAAATATTCTTAACAATAAAAGAACCTCTGGCAGAATCATCATTCCTAATATTAAGCTGTATTAATATAGATGATATATAGATATAAGCTACAGAGCAATAGTGATAAAAACTGTATTGTATTGGTACAGAGAGAGGCAGAAAGATCAGTGAGAAGAATTGAAGACCCAGAAATGAACCCACACACCTATGGTCACTTCATCTTTGATAAAGGAGCTAAAATCATCCAGTGGAAAAAGACAGCATTTTTCACAAATGGTGCTGGTTTACCTGGTGGTCAGCTTGTAAAAAATGTAAATCCACCCATTCTTATTCCCCTGTACAAAGCTGAAGTCCAAGTTGATCTAAAACCTCCACATAAAGCCACTTACAATGAAACTCATAGAGGACAAAGTGGGGAAGAGCCTCGATCACATGCACAGGGGAAATTTCCTGAACAGAACACCAATGGTTTATGCTCTATGATCAAGAATCTACAAATTGGATCTCAATCACAAAACTTCTGTCAGGCAATGGACATCTATCAATAGGACAAACCGGCAGCCAGCAGATTGGGAAAAGATCTTTACCAATCCTACATCCAATAGAGGGCTAATATCCAATATATACAAAGAACTCAAAATGTTAGACTCCAGAGAAACAAATAACCATATAAAGAAATCAGGAATCTAGCTAAAAAAAGAATTTTCAACTGAGAAAATATCAAATGGCCAAGAAGCACCTAAAGAAATGTTCAACATTTAGTTATCAAGGTACGGCAAATCCAAACAACCTTGAGATGCCACCTCACATCAGTTAGAATGTCCAAAACCAAAAATATAGGTGACAGCAGATACTAGCACAGATGTGGAGAAAGAGGAACACTCCTCCATTGCTTGCTCATATAACCAATCTGGAAATAAGTTTGGAGGTTCCTCTGAAAATTGGACTTAGGACCTGAGAGCCCATCTCTACCACTCCTGGGGATATACCCAGAAGATGCTCCAACATGCAATAAGGACACATGCTCCACTATGTTCATAACAGCCTTATTTATAATAGCCGGAACCTGGAAAGAACCCAGATATCCTTCAACAGAGGAATGGATACTGAAAATATAGTATATTTATACAATGGATTACTACTCAGGTATTAAAAATAATGAATTAATGAAAATTTTAGGAGAATGGATGGAAGTAGAAAATATCACCCTTACTGAGGTAACTCAATCACAAAATAACACATATGATATGTACTCATTAATTAGTGGATATTATCCCAAAAGCTTAGAATACTCAAGATACAATTCACAGGCCACTTTAAGCTCAAAAAAAAAAAAAGGAAGATCAAAGTGTAGGCGCTTTGCTTCTTCTGAGAAGGGGAACAAAATACAGGAGTAAATATAGAGATACATTTTATCACAAAGGCTGAAGCATAGGTCATCTAGAGACTGTCCCACCTGGTGATTCATCCCATATATATAGTCACCAAACCTTGGCATTGTTGTGAATGCCAAGAAATGCTTGCTGAAAGGAGCCTGATATGGCTGTCTCCTTAGAGGCCCTTCTAGAGCCTTGCAAACACAGAGACAGATTCTCTCAGCCAACCCTTGGACTGAGTGCAGGATCCCCAATGGAGGAATTAGAGAAAGGATGGAAGAAGCTAACGTGGTTTGCAGCCTCATAGGAAGAACAGCAATGTCAACCAACCAGACCATGCATAACTCTCAGGGACTAAGCCATCAACCAAGAAATACACATGCCTCCAGCTGCAGGTGTAGTGGAGGATTGCCTTGTTAGGCATCAATGGGAAGAGAGGTCCTGGGTCCTGTGAAGAATTGATAGGTGTCCCCAAGTAGAGGAATTGAGAGCAAGAAGGTGGGAGTGTGGTGGGTGGAGGAACACCCTCATAGAAGCAGGGGCAGGGAGGATGGATAGGAGATTTCTGCGAGGGAGGAGACCAGAAAAGGGGATATCATTTGAAATGTAAATAGTGAAAACATCCAATAAAAATTGTCTGAAAAAAAAAAGGACGGCAAAACCAATACACAAACTAAAAGCAAGAGCTGTGAGGTCAGTTATTTGTTGGTCATCTCCTCCTGAATATGAGTCCTTCCCGGGAGTGCTTGATATACCCAATCACTCCATTGGAGACAGCTGATTTCCCTTTCCCAGCAGGTCCAAAGACAAACTGAATCGTTAACCTTTACCTTAGTAACAAACATTTCATTCATTTACTCATTCATTCACTCATTTTTTCATTCATTCATTCATTCATTCATTCATTCATAAGTATAAGAAAATAAGATATAATAAGCATCACAGTGAATTTGGACAAAGCAAAAGAAGGGAAAGAACTGAAGAAAAGACTAAAGAATGAATGGGAGACCTCTTTACACACTCAGGAATCCTATATATTCCTTGGAGATCTGCACTTTACAGATGTGAAATACACAAGGAATGGATCTGGGGAAGTGAGACATGTTTCTTAGAGGAGTGCAAGAAGGAATAATTATGGTCTGAGAGAAGAATAAATAAATAGAAAAACCAACGTTGATTACTGTCAAAAGCTTTGTACCATCACCAAACTCTTTTGTAGGTACTATACCATTGTATATAAGGGGTTTATGTTTCTCTTTAGATAGCATGCAGAGTATCTCCTGAACGAAAGATGCTGAGTGAAGGGTCTATGTACGTACTGGCTTGGTATCTCCATGTTCAATGGATTTTTTAGGTGTTGTCTTTGGCAATGGCTCCTTGCCGTTACTTTCAGAAAACTATATATGTTGAGTTCCGTAGCTATCTGTAGCTACTTCGGACTGGCTCTGCAAGAGAAAACTATGGGATGGATGGGAAAAGCGGCACAAAAGAATTGGGTCAAGGAGACATTTCTTTTTAAGACCCGAATTTTAATAAATGTAACCCAATATATAGTCTGGAAGATTCCCTCCCCCCAGGCATGAGGTGGAGTCTTGGGATCTTGCTGGCTCCAGACTCAGCGGGTGGTTGGCTCCTTTGCCTGCTGAAGGTTGAGAATTGCAGATCCAGGATGCTCACCTGGCTTCCAAAGAACAAAGGCCAGGAAATTCATGGGCTGAGGAGAGCGGAGGCTAAACCTGCCTGTATATATATGTTATTTATGAATAGTATTCCACTGTATAAGTATATTGCATTTTCTTTATTCATTCTTCTGTTAAGGGACATCTAGGCTGTTTCCAGTTTCTGACTTTTATGAATAGAACACCAGTGAATGTGTTTGAACAAGTACCTCTTGTGATAGAATGAACCATCTCTTGCTTTTATACCCATCTTTTATACATCTTTTATACCATGCCTTTATACAGCTCCATCTTGAAGTAGCCCAATTCCTCTCTTCTCATGGAAATACCAAACTGACTTTCATAATGGTTTTATGAGTTTGCACTCCATTCAGTAGTTTATGTGTGTTCTTCTTACTCTAAAACCTTACTTGCATTAGATGTCACTCTTTTTTTGATCTTAATCATTCCAGCATGTAAGGTGAAATTACAAAATAGCTTTCATGACTAAAGATTTTGTTTGTCAGCCATTTGAGCTTCCTCTATTAATGATTCTCTGCTTAGCTCTGTTCCTTATATTTTAATTAGATTATGTGTCTCCTCTACATGTAGTTTTAAAATATTTTGGATATGAACTCTCTCAGATGTGTATTTGGTAAAACTATTTTTCTATCTATAGGGTGCATTTTTTTCTGAATAACAATGTCCTTTGCAGTAGAGAAGCTTCTTAGTTTCATGAGGTCTCTCTTATTAATAGTTGATTTTACTGCCTGCATAAGCAATGTTCATTTCACAAAGTTTTTTCATCTGCAATGAATTCAAGAATATGCCCTATTTTCTCTTCTAAGAGGTTCACTGTTTTTGGATTTCTGTTGAAGTCTATTTGAAGGTGAGTTTTGTTCAGAGTGATGAATATGGATCTATTTGGATTCTTCTATATGCAAACATCCAGTTTGACCATCAATATTTGATGAAGGTGCTTTTTCCAGTGTGTATTTCTATCATCTTTAACAAAATTCATATCTATAGGTCCATGGATTTATGTCTGTGGTCCTTCCTTTGATTACATTGATCAAAATGTCTGTTTTTTGCCAATACCATGCTGCTTTTAATATTTTAAGTACCATGTCAAATCATAGATGTTGATAACAGTCAGGTTATTTTTTCAGATTTGTTTTAATTATCATGAGATTTTGTTTCCACATGAGTTGAAAATTTTCCTTTTAAGGTCTGTGAAGAATTATGTTGGAATTTTTATGGGGATTGAATTAAATCTGTTAATGGATTTTGGTAGGATCACAATATTTATTATTTCAATCCTTCCAGTTGAAGCATGAGAGATCTTTCTATCTTTTGATACCTTCTAAACTTTCTTCAATTACTTGCTTTTTTTTTTAATCATAGAGATCATTCACTTGTTTTGTCATATATATCCCAAGTTATTTTATGTTATTGAGTGCCATTTTATTTTTTTTTATTTAATTTTTATTTTCTATATTCTATGTTTACATTCCAAAGGCTTTCCCCTTTCCCAGTTCCCCCCCCCACCATATGTCCCATAATTCCTCTCCCCCCAGCTATTCCCCAATTATTCCCCCCCACGATTTCTCTGTTCTGGGTCCACAAAACTGGATCCAATCTTTACAGGCCCAGGGTCCTCTCCTTTCTTCTTCTTGGGAGTCATTTGACTTGCTAATTGTGCCTTGAGCATTTAGGGCACTTGAAGTTCTAGATAGAGCAATTAGACAACATAAGGAAGTCAAAGGGATACAAATTGGAAAGGAAGAAGTCAAACTATCACTATTTGCAGATGACATGATAGTTTACTTAAGCGACCCAAAAAACTCCACCAGAGAACTTCTACAGCTGATAAACAACTTCAGCAAAGTGGCTGGTTATAAAATTAACTCAAGCAAATTAGTAGCCTTCTTGTACTCAAAGGACAAGCAGGCTGAGAAAGAAGTTAGGGAAATAACACCCTTCACAATAGCCACAAACAACATAAAGTACCTTGGCATAACTCTAACCAAACAAGCAAAAGATCTGTATGACAGGAATCTCAAGTCCTTGAAGAAAGAAATCGAAGAAGACCTCAGAAGATGGAAAAATATTTCTTGCTCCTGGATTGGCAGGATCAATGTAGTAAAAATGACCATCTTGCCAAAAGCAATCTACAGATTCAATGCAATCCCCATCAAAATCCCAAATCAATTCTTCATAGATCTAGAAAGAGCAATTCTCAAATTCATCTGGAGCAACAAAAAACCCAGGATAGCTCAAACTATTCTCAACAATAAAAGGACTTCTGGGGGAATCAATATCCCTGACCTCAAGCAGTACTACAGAGTGCCATTTTAAAAGGCATTGTTTCCATGATTTTTTTCTCAGATCACTTATCATCTATATATAGAAAGACTTCTGATTCATGAGAATTAATTTTATATCCAGATACTATGCTAAAAGTCTCTAACAGCTGTTGAAGCCTCCTGTTGTAGTTTTTGAAGTCCCTATGTATATTAACCTATTATCTTCAAATTAAGATACATTGAATTCTTCAATATATCTTTTCAATATATATTCCTTTGATTTTTTTAGTTGTTTTATTACTCTAGCTAAGATTTCCAGTATTATATCTATAAGTATGGCAAGACTGGCCAACCTTATGCTGTTCCTGATTTGTGTAGTATCGCTTTGAGTTTCTCTCCATTTAAGTAGGTGCTGGTTATATATGTGCTACAAACTGCCTTTATTATTAAATGTATATCTGCTGAATCCCTAACTTCTACTAGATTTTTATCATGAAGTAGTGTTAAATTTTGTCAAAGGCATTTTCTGCATTTAATGAAATGATAATGTTTTTCAGCTTGTTTGGTGGATTACACTTATTGATTTAAGTATGTTTAATCATTTGCACATATTTATTAAAGTTACTTGATTATGGTGGATGGTCTTTTTTGGTGTGTTCTTGATTCAATTTGTAAGTATTTTATTGAGAATTTTAGCATCACTGTTTATGAGCAAAATTGGCTTGTAATTATTTCTTTATTGGCATTTTATGGTTTGTATAATCTGACAATTCTGGGCCATGTATAATGATTTGGAAAATGTGTCTTCTTTTTTCTTTCATGGTGCTATGCATATTATTTTCAAATTAAGATACTTTGACTTCCTCATTTTCAATTTGTATCCCTTTGATCTCCCTCATTTGTTTTATTGCTCTAGCTAAGATTTCCAGTGCTATATGCACAGGTATAGAGAGATTGAAATTTTCATATCTATGCATTTTGGGGTGTGGGTGTTAGGAGATTTTCGTGACTGCTTCCATCTCACTAAGAATCATAAGTATGTTTAAATCTGATCTTGATTTAAATTTGGTAAGTGGTAAGTGTCAATACATTTTTTTCAACCTGGTGGAATACAGGATTTTACAGTATGTCTATGTTTCTCTTTTCATTTCTACTGATAATTTGGCTCTTATTTCCATGTCTTTTAGATAATTTAGATAAAAGTTTGTTAATCTTGCTGATTTTTTTCAAGGAATTAAATCATTTTTATTAATTTTTTTGTATTTTTTATTATTTTCTTTATTTACACTTCAAATGTCACCCCCTTTCCTCATTCCCATTCTGAAAAGCCCCTATCCTTTCTCCCCTTCCCCTGCTCACTAAGCCAACCACTCCCCCATCCCTGTCCTGGCATTCCCTTACACTGGGGCAATGAGCCTTTAGAGGACCAATGGCCTCTCCTCTCATTGATTTCAGACAAGACCATCTGTGGCTAGAGCCATGGGTCCCTCCATGTGTAATTTTTGGTTCGTGATTTAGTCCCTGGGATCTCTGAGGGCACTTGTGGGGCTGCAAACCCCTTCGGCTTCTTGGGTCCTTTTTCTAGGTACTACATTGGAGACCCTATGCTCAGATCCAGTGTTTGGCAATTAATTTCTAGTTCATTGATTTCAGCCCTGAGTTTATTTCTTTCCATCTATTGTTTTTAGCTGTAGTTGATTCATTTTATTTTACTTTTTCTTCATAGCTTTCAAGTGTGTTGGTAAATTGCTAGCATGATATAGCTCCATATTTTTAATGTAAATACTTGTTACTTTCCTTTAAGAACAACCTTCACTGTGTCCCATTAGTTAGGACATGTTGTGCTTTCAATTTCATTCAACTGTAGGAAGTCTCTAATTTCTTTTTTAATTCCTGTGTTGATCTATTTCATTTAGTAAAGAGTTGTTCAGTTTCCATCGGTTTGTAAGAATTTTGTTGTTTATATACATCTTTAGTCTGTAGTAGTCAGATAGAATATAGGGTATTATTTTAATATTTTGTATCTGTTGAGATGTTTGCTTTGTGTTTAAGTATATGATCAATTTTGGAGAAAGTTTTGTGACATGAAAAGGTGTATACCTTTTTGTTTGATGTAAAAATAACTTTTGTTTGCCACAGTTTCTAAGTCTTTCTGAGCTCTGGCTGGATGGTTCAACTCAACTGTTCTGACTCAAACTCCTCTCCAAGCTGACTGATTCAATCTGACTTCTATAAACTATTCATTGAATTGCTTTGCTTGGACTCAAACCAACTCTAGCAATATATTCTAATCTTCTGGCTTATTCTCATTCTCTCATTCACCTGTGGCTAGCTTGTTCTCTCTGCAACCTGTCTCTATAAAACTGTCCCTGTTAAAATCTGCCTCTGAATTCTATAAACTCAACTCCATTGCATTGCCTCTCATTTGACTAACTCCCTACTGAGTGAGCAAAAGTCCTCCACTCAAGTGAATTGACTAACCAGTCTAAACTCAATGATGAGAACTCAGAGATCTATCTATATGGCTCTATTATCAGAATGCTGGGACTTAAGATTTTCTTTACCTGAAACTTATTCTATACCAGGATGGACTTGAACTCATAGATGTGTTTACCTTTGTCTTCTAAGATGAAATGCATGCCCGTATTCCAGCCTAATCGATGAAAAAAAGTTTCTTTGTATGTGATCCCTTGCCACAGCAGCCATATTGCTGGATTAAAATTTCTATTCAGTGTATATAAAATGTCCTGTTTCTATTTGTTAGGTTACATTAAAAAAAATAACATCAGTTGCTGCAACATTTCTCTGCTGAGTTTTGTCTGCATAGCTTTCTAATGGTCAGAGTGTAGTATTGAAGTCTCCCAGTATCAGCATTTGAAGGTCCTATGTGATATAAGCAGTTTTAGTATATATAGTGTTTCTTTGTAAATGTTGTTACTCTTGTGTTTGGGCTATATATGTTAATTGAAATGTCTTCTTAGTAGATTTTTCCTTTCCTGTCACTTCTGGTATGTTTTAGTTCAATACTATTTTGACAGATATTAAAATAGATACACCAGCTTGGTTCTTATGTCCATTTCTGTGGAATATATTCTCCCACCCCTTTCCTGTCTATATTTTCTATTAAAGTGCTTCTTGGATGCTGCAGAAGGATGGATCCTATTTTCACATCCATTGTGTTAATCTGAATCTTGTTACTAGGGAATTCAGACCATTCAGATTTATGGCTACTAATAATCAATGATTGCTGATTTCTGTTAGTTTTGGTTGTTGTTGCTATTGGTGATGGATTGCAATGCTAATGCTGTGTGTGTGTGTGTGTGTGTGTGTGTGTTTGTGTGTGTGCGCGTGTGTGTGTGTGTGTGTGTGTGTGTGTGTGTGTTTGTCCCTTCTTTTAAACTTTCTGATTTGAGATTATTTATTCTCAGTGATTTATTAGATGTAGTTAACCTTTTTAGGTTAAAATGTATCTCCTTGCATGTTATGTAAGGCTGGATTTGTGGATAGATATTGCTGAAATTGATTTTATCATTGAATATCTTGTTTTCTCCATCTATGGTAATTGAAAATTTTTCTAGGTATAGTAGTCTAGCCAAGTGTCTGTGGTCTCTTAGAGTCTATAGCACATCTGTTCAGGCTTTTCTGGTTTTGAGAGTTTCTGTTGAGAAGTCAGATGTAATTCTAGTAATGTAATTTTAGCCTTTTATTATTTGGTATTTTAACTTTTCAGGTTCTAATAATCTTTCTTTGTAATGTATATTCATTGTTTTGTTTATTATATGCTAAGAAGACTTACTTTTATATTCCAATCTATTTGGTGTTTTGTATGCTTTTTATATTTTGCTAATCATTTCCTTCTTTAGGTTAAGAAATTTTTCTATAATTCTATTGATATGCCTTTGAACTGGCATTCCCTTCTTTCCTTTATTATTCTTAGATTTTGTCTTTTCATAATGTTTCAGTTGTCCTAAATGATTTCTACCAGAAATTTCTTAGACTTAACATCTTAACCAAGTTTGTTCATTTCTTCTATTGTGTTTTCAAAGCCTGGGACTCTGTCTTCCATTTGGTATATTTTGTTGATGAAGTTTGTCTCTGTGGTTCCTGTTTGAGTTCCTAAAGTTTTCACTTCCAGATTTTCTTTATTTTGGGTTTTCTTTAGTGATTCTAGTCCTCCAATCAAGTCGTGAAAAATTTTATTCATTTCCTTCTACTTTTTGTGCTTTCAAGAAGTCTTTAAAGGATTTATTCATTTACTCTTTAAGTGCCTCTATTATATTCATATAGGCTGTTTTAAGGTTTTTTCCTGTTTATTTCTATTGCACCAATTAGTTTCACCAAGTTGAGTATTCTAGTTTCTAGTGGATATATTTTTTTCCTGCCTGTTACTCTGTTTTTACACTGGTGTTTAGGCATCTGGGATTGAAAAGATTGCAAAGTTAAATTCTAAAAACAAATTTTAGACTTTCACCTCTTCTGTTCTTCCAAATCAAATCTTCCAATCTCATGTGATTTTTCTTTTGCATCTGTTTTTCTCCTTATTTTTTATTTTTTAAATTTTTATTTATTCTCTATATTCTTTGTTTACATCCAAAATGATTTCCCCTTTCCAGGTTGCCCCCTCCTCATGAGTCTCATAAGCCCTCTTCCCTCCTCCCTTTCCCCAATCAAACCTCTCCCACTTCTCTGTCCTGGTAATCCTCTATATTGCTGCATGAAGCTTTTCCAGGACCAAGGCCCTCGCCTTCCTTCTTGGGAATGATTTGATATGTGAATTATGTCTTAGGTATTCAGAGCTTCTGAGCTAATATCCACTTATCCGTGACTGCATTCATGAGTGTTCTTTTGTGAATGGGTTACCTCACTGAGGATGATATTTTCTAGTTCCAATCATTTGCCTAAGAATTTCATGAATTCAATCTTTTTATTTACTGAGTAGTATTCCATTGTGTAAATACACCACATTTTTCTGCATCCATTCCTCCAGTGAGGGTCGTCTGGGTTCTTTACAGCTTCTGGCTATTATAAATAAGGCTGCTATGAACATAGTGGAGCATGTGTCCTTATTAAATGCTAGGAAATCCTCTGGGCATATTCCCAGGTGTTGTATAGCAGGGTCCTTCAGAAGTATCATGCCCAGTTTTCTGAGGACCCACCAGAATGATTTGAAGAGTGGTTGTACCAGCTTGCAACCCCACGAGGAGTAGAACAGTGTTACTCTTCCTCCCCATGCTTACCAACACCTGCTGTTTCCTAAGTCTTTAGTCTTAGCCATTCTGACTGATATAAGGTGAAATCAGAGGGTTGTTTTGATTTGCATTTCCCTATGCAATCCCCATCAAAATCCCAACTCAGTTCTTCATAGAGTTAGAAAGAGCAATTCTCAAATTCATCTGGAATAACAAAAACCCCAGGAGAGCTAAAACTATTCTCAACCGTAAAAGAACTTCTGGGGGAATCAGTATCCAGGACCTCAGGCAGTACTACAGAGCAATAGTGTTAAAAACTGCATGCTGTTGGTACAGTGACAGGCAGGTAGATCACTGGATTAGAATTGAAAACCCATAAATGAACCCACACAAAGGAGCTAAAACCATTCAGTGGAAAAAAGATAGCCTTTTCAACAAGTGGAACTGGTTAAACTGGAGGTCAGCATGCAGAACAATGCAAATCTATCCATTCTTATCTCCTTGTACTAAGCTCAACTCCAAGTAGATAAAGAACCTCCACATAAGACTAGACATAATGAAACTAATAAAAAAGAAACTGGGGAAAAGCATTGAGTACATGGGCACAGAGAAAAAGTTCCTGAACAGAACACCAAGAGTTTATGCTCTAAGATCAAGAATTGACAAATGGGACCTCATAAAATTACAAAGTTTCTATAAGGCAAAGGACACTGTCAAGTAGGCAAAATGGCAACCAACAAATTGGGAAGAGATCTTCACCAACCCTACATCTGACAGAGGGCTAATATCCAATATATACAAAGAATTCAAGAAGTTAGATTTCTGGGAGCCAAATAACCTTACTAAAAATGGGGTACAGAGCAAAACAAATAATTTTCACATGAAGAATTTTGAATGGCTGAGAACCACCTTAATATTTTTTTTGTGTGTGTTTTATCTCTTGAAATCTGTTTCCTCTGTTTTTCTTAGGAGAACATGGTGGCCGTGCATTAACTGTAGGAAATTCTGCTTGGGTCCTCACAGGGGTGAGTATTTGGAGTTCTAGGTCAAATGTGTTTCTGGGTATTTCTGTATTTCTGGTCATAAGCCTTAGGAATAAGGCAGGACTTACAGCAATGGACTGGCTTCACAAGAGGGAGTAATGATGTCTCCCATCAGTATCTGCTTAGTTACTTCCTTGGGTATTAGGCAGAGAGTGAGTAGCAGAGGTTTTCTAAAGAGCTGGGGATGAGACTGAGGAATAGCACTTGGAGGAATGGACAGAGACCAAACAGATTCCCCTAGCTCCCAGGAACTAAATCACCAACCAACGAGGACCCAGGGAGCATATGTAGCATAATTCACAGAGGATGGCCTTGTTGGACATCAGTGTTAGGACAGGCCATTGGCCCTGTGAAGGCTCCGATGCCCCAATTTAGAGAAATGGCAGTGTGGCATGAATGGGTGGGTGAGAAATGGCATGTGGCATGAATGGGTGGGTGAGTCGGGGAGCCTCCACAAAGAAGCCAGTGTAGGGGGACTGGAGGGATGCAATAGGGAGGTTCTGGAAAGGAATACAGAAAATTGGAGAACATTTGAAATATAAATAAGCAAAATATCCAATTAAAAATAAAAACATTAAAAATTAAAAATAAGCCTGCAGTTATCCTGGCAGGCTTGATTCACTGACAGGAGTGTTATGTTGGTTCCTAGTAAGTTCCTGCTGCAGTTGGAGGTTGGGGTAAAGCATGCATGAGGGAAGAGTCCTTAGGAGATCTGTGAGATCAGTTGAAATAGGGGTAGGGGAAAAGGGAGGTTGACTAAGTTCTCTGTTATTGAGTAGGAATGAGATGGCGAATTTGATTTGGAGGAGCAAAAAGTCTAAAGTTAATTATTCCTGGGAGATTGACAATTTTGTACTAATCGAAAGGTCCTTTTAAGATTAACATGTTTGTATCAAAATATTTTGTTTATTATAATAGGATTTTAAATGAAAAGAATAATCTGAATTAGAAAGATAATAGGGGGAATGGCCATGGTAATTTAGATTAGATCAGTGTTCTAGCAAATAAAAAAATTGTCAAAAAACTCAAAATAAATTGGGTCCTCCCTGTAATATTCAGAAGAACTAAATTAACAATGCAAATAATTTGTATATAGCTAGGTAAATAGGCCAAACATTGACCCAAACATTTTGCTCATAAGAACATTAAAAAAAATCAATCAGTTTAGTTAGACTCTATTGTTACTCATTAGGTAACTATGGAAATATTATCTAAATCCCTGGTTCTCAGTTTGTCTAGATACCTACATAATGATGTTTACCTTGGAGACTTGACATAAGAATCAGTGGGATAATGTTTAAATTACAGAGAACACTTGCTGGACGTTAGTGATGAATAATAGCTGTTAGCTTCTTTATATCATTGTCGGGTTTACCTAAATTTTTTGTAGTGACTTCTTTGCTAGACAAAAGTCTACTCCAATCCCAATACTCTTTGTGGTTGCAGATAATTTCTGAAATGGTACTTGCACTCTGCTATACCTCTAAATTGCCCTCCTATTAAATGAGATGTTAACAACTTAGCCCAGCTCACATTTTTCCCCATTGTCACATTATTTTTATTCTCTAACCTGGTGTTCATATATAAGTGACAGTCAGTGGACCTGTTGATTATTCATGACACATCATATACAGACTTTCTTTTGTTTTATGTACCACAGTAGAGCCTATTGACTTTGTTTGTGTGCTCCAGTGTCATCTCTTTTATCTTCTTTTAGATATAGGTACAAAGACTTTTATTTCTCATATCCCATCTATGATAGTTTGTAAGTAAAACTGACCATTGGCAGCAATCTGGAAGATGGAAGGACTTGGGCAATATGAATGTTTGTGTAATCTTTTTATTTTTATTTTTCTGTCTATAAGGTGAAAATATTGACTTCTTAATT